>AZBW01005008.1:0-31426 GCA_000757745.1 Steinernema scapterisci | reverse complement strand
CCTCATTCACAAGTCCACAAGTCTCAGAACAACGAGTAACCAAGACTAAATGCAGGTTAAAGCAACAAATGACTGAATCCTCCTTTTCCGTTTTATCCTTTCCTCATGCACTCCTTGCAAATTCTAAATTTATCCGTCTTCACCGTCATTATACGTTGATTGCAACCCCAGTTGCTCTTGACTACGGCTCCTTTCATGTTTCCCCTCCTATCCAGTTCCTTATCCTAGTTTCCGGTCTCCATTTTTATCCCTCCTCCGTTTCAAAAAGTGACTTCTGAAGAAAATCGTTCTATGCGACCATAGTGCACACCGATTGACGTCGACAAATTTCTGCGTTCTTTGTTTGCTCCCGTGGACTCCTTCGTTTCCTTGCGCCTTCCGATGATTGTCCCTCCAATGTGCGCCTAATTTGTCTCTCCCTTCAACGACCACTACGACGCTGACGACGAAGCTGACGACGTTTCCCTTAAAAATCTATCAAGAACAATTATCTTCAACTGGGGAAGTCAATCCCAGTCTCCTGTTTCGTCGCCTCCTGCACATGCCTAACCACTAACCACATGCCTAGCCTTCGCCCTTTCATCTCTATCTCTTCACTTCGTAATCTTCAATCTTGACCTCCAAAATGGCTTTTTCGAAGAGTTTAAGCCGGCGTGTGTCCTCACAGACATCACCTGTGGAAGGCACCTTTGTGATGCCCTCTAGTCGACTTGCCATACCTCATGACCACCATCATCTCCGGTCTTCTTCTGTCTATTCTGTGAGGAATCCGTCAGTTATTGTCACAGCCAGAAGCGCAGGGAGTGCCACGCTTCATAACGGGTATTTGAGTGGATTCAGGTCTGCGAGACTGTTGGATGGATCTACTGGGTGAGTTTTACCGAATTGAGGTTTTTGGATATTTTGAATTTATGGAATTTGGAGCGACCTTAAAAATCGTTTTGATCCAATTACAACTTATGGGCTCAAAGCTGTAAAGCTCCTTCGAACTTTTCCAATCCTCAAGTAATGAAATTCACGCCCAACTCGCCTGCACTCCACCCTCAATGCAACATCAAATTTATGCAAAAATTGGTTGTTTTGGTAGCAGCATTCAAAAGGGTTCGATTTATACATTATTTACGCGGATCTATTCCGATGTGGGGATTTCGCGCCTAGAGTAGCTATGGATGTCGGCCGACGACGACACGGCTTGACATCGGACAGCAGTTTTAGCTTGTATGTGCAGGATGGCAGCGATTCCAGGTTTGCGTTTTTACGGTTTTGGGTTATAGCTTGAATGGACCTAGCTTCTTAAACGCGGGAATTGCGTTTTTAGCTATCGGGGCTTATGTTAGAAGGTTTTTAGGAGATGAATTGACATTTGGATGTTTGGGTGGGTTGGATTGGCAGCTTTCATTAGCAGTCCCATTGTAACGTACCCCATCAAACTGCTTAAAACGGCCTGACATAAGCTAAGACGTTCAAAAACAGCATCTAGAAGCTTCGATTCGGCTTCTTTCGCTGAATCTGAAAGTGAGCCTCAGATCAAGCTTCGCTTAACCACATTCGATTACTGATTTGAACTCTCCGAAAGATACGGACTCCCGCGGATGATCTCAGATAGCTCGCTTGGCGTCGGACCGCCCAAGCAGGCTTCGAGCTCTTTTGAGATCAGACGTTTGACACACCAAACTCGCCATAAATTCGTTTTTATTCTCTCTCGACTTGTCTTGCAATTACCTCAAAATGCCCTTTGCCAATTAATCGGCCCAATCATCCTCCGCTCGCCGCCACCCACATTCTCCCCTAAAAACGTCCAGTCACCAGCGCCAATCTCACCCAAGATTGATTCTTGCAATTCTGCCAAGCGATCTTTGCGTTATCCCCGAGCACGGAAACGTAGAGAGACGTCTTGTAATTTACTTCCTTGCGACACATTACAACCTATCATTACGCCGATTGCTTGCGGTCGTTCCGCGCGCATCGCTCTTAGGACGACATATTGAATGGCTTTTTTCGGTCGACTAAGATTGTGTTTTGAGTGCCTGGCTGAAAGGTGACGGAAACAAGGCTGCCGGAATCGCGGTTTCGCTTAGCAGTCACACAGGCCCGGCTGAACACTTAACTAACCGTTATTTTATTGGCTTGTTGATAGTCTGCGGACGGTTCATTAAATTCTAGAGTGGCAAATTAATTTGTGATTTGGCTGTTTTTATGTTGCCGTGAATTTGAGGCCCATGTGGGCACTGCTTTATTTCCTTCTTATTATGAGACGGTGGTGCCTCAGGCTCTTCTGGTGAGTTTTTGGACTCAATACTGTTAGTTTGACATTGAGAGACTTAGTTTCAAAAGTGGCGTAAAGCTCAAAGGTACCTGAAACACTAAGTTTCGAAATCCGCCTTGAATTTCCCCAAATGTGCAAAATTTTGGTCTCTAATGGATTTGAGGTGTAACGCTCCGTAGCCATGGGACCAAAAATTCTCAGATCCAATATGATGTGGAAACCCTAAATCTCAGTTTCCATCTTACGTCAGATTTGAAGCTTCACCTCCATTTGATGACTAAACCAATCTTGTAAGATTCTTACATCTAAGTTTAATTCGAATCCTGAATTTTCTAATCCATGCCTCCTCACCTGCACTGGAGCCCTGACGCGACTCTCCTTAAGTACACAAACCAGACCCATCTTAATGCACTTAACCCAACCCATATCGGTTTCCTTCCCTTAGGCAAAAACCTCTTCCTGAGTACTTCCCAGCCACATATTCCCTGTCCCTCGTCTTCAAGATTTCGCCTAGAAAACCTAAAATCCAGGCACCGCCCCACACCCATTGATTCCCTTCCGAACCCAACTTCCCAGGCCAGCCCGGAGCTCCTCTCGAAAATCTCGGTCTTCCCGTCAATAAGAAGGAAAGGTGTTGCAAGTGCGGCCGCTTGTGGGCTATTTGGGACCTCCCACTGACACTGCTTCCGGCACCTATTCTCGAAGCCAACACACACACAGAAATATTCCGACCAAAAACAAACAGCAATGTCGTAAATGCGCTTGTTCGCGCCTGCGTCGATCACCATTTCGGGTTTTCCCCGCCGCCGCTGACGCGTCTCCGCCGACGTTTTGTCTCGCCGCCGTCGCCGTAGACCCGAGATATACCTTCAAAATCCCCTCTTCTTCTTTGGCCACCACCTCCTCTTCGTGCTCCTCGACCTTTGTCTTTCCCCTATCCATAGGGGCTACTCACGCCTCCCTCTCCACGCAGGTCCCTTGTCCCTTACCCGGGGCTATTGTGTCATTGCCGCCTCAAGGCGTCATGCTTGCAAAGGGTGGTCGCACTTGCGAGCGCATATTCGACTCTTCTTTTCCCTCTTTTGTTGGTCACCCGACTGGAAGTGGCCGTAATTAGTCGAACCCGGACACAAGCGACGACACGTTGCCGCCACTGCCGGCTTGCCCCCTACCTGGCCCTCGACGACGACGACCAGATTTGTTGGACAATCGTCGTTATGTTCGCTAAGGCGCGATTTGCGGCCAAAATCTATCGGTAGGTCTCAGGTTTCTTAGGTCTGAAGCTCTCAGGTCTAAATCCTTCAGAACTGTTGACTTCTTATGACTTGCTTACGACCCCAATTTGAAGTCTTACAATCTTTCCGTCTTGCCTTAATTTAATTAGACCCACCTTAATTGACTCTGCGGTTTTGAGGTTTTCCGGGGATCTGTCTACAGGAATCCACATCGATCGGGTCCAACTTTCAGAAGGACGACGATTTTAGGGTTTTGAACTAGTCGGCCCAAATATTAATTCTAAGCTAAATGGCGCAAAAGACTTAAAAATTATGGGTTTTAGATTAATCAACCGGACGTTTGATTAACTAGACTTGACGATTGTCTGGCTTGAGTTTTAGTGGAATGGGACAGGCTGAAATTGAACATGATCTTTATGGAAATTAACGTGTTTGCGTTGGTCTAAACCAATTTTTACAAGACCCAAAACCGACTCCTACTTACGTTCCTGGTTGCAATTTCCCCAAATCTAAAATTCATGCTATAACGCTGCTTGACCCAAAAGTAACTCATTAAAAATTCTGCATTTTTGTTTTTGTTGCATATGAGATTAGTTTAAAGCCAGCTGTAGGTGAGATCAAGTTTCATAAATCGCGAAAAAATGGAGTATTCTTAGCTCATTTTTTTAGAGCCTTTTAGGCCATATCAAATCGATATTCAACACTCCGTTTCAGCTTATTATTGTTTTTATGCTGACACCCAAATTTGATTGTAACGCGACGAAGCGCATCAAATCGAGTTTTGGCTATTTGCCACAAGTTTGCGATAAGTAAAGATGCGGCTGTGAAAAAAGGGAGATGACTGGAGATGGAGAAGGGAGGTACCAGCAACCCTATTTTGAGTGACCAGCTACCAGCGATTTTCATCTCTAATTTTAGCATTAAAAAATAAAACCAAAAAGGTGGTTTTTGCCTAAATTTAAAAAGCCTAAAAAATTAGTTTCTAGCATGCTTTTAGTCTATAAAACGCCTGAAAATTGCTGACCAGTTTGGATCTTACCTATACAGTGCGGCTCATAATGATGCGGCCACTCTACTTGCTATGTTGAGAGTGGTTTGAGACTATGTCGATTCGAAGCCGGTGCTTTTCGGCTTTAGGATTCATGTATGATAATTCCTGAAAAATTCAAGACTGTGAAAACTTTTGGTACTTTCTGAAGCACTTAAATCCGTGAATCTGTAATCTCTTGAATTTCTCGGCGAATTTTTTATAGTCATGCCAAACTGAATTCCTCTTTTGAAAGACCGATTTTTCGAGGTTTAAAAATTGTGCAAATAGGGGTTTAGCAAAAGCGGGTGTTCCTCATTTATCCAGTTCTATTCACCAAACCTTCGAAGGTTGACTCATCTGGTCTATGCTCTGTTCACGGATTTGCTGGCGATTTTGCGTACTCTGCTTTGCGCTTGGCAAGGTCTCTTATAATTGTCGAGAGGAGTGTATGCAGCATACTATTCCATCCTACTGTTTAAACCAGCCTAAAATAACCTAAAACGCGCGAAAACCACATTTCGAAGCTAGACCGATAAAGATAAGAAGACCCGATGACTAATTTGTTTAAAAGTGTGCTTAAAAGTGTACTTTAAGATCAAGAAAATTTACTTTTGACCTCCTGGTCACTGTTGAAATAAGTGAAAATTTCTGTGGGGCTTTGGTGTATTCTTAGTACCGCCCCCTTTCTTTGAATACACGAGTGACTCATTTCGATTGCAGGGGATGACGTGAAATTTCTTGAAACGGCCGTAAATAAGCTGAAATGCACAAATACTCATACTCAAAAAATCTCAAACTGTAAATTAATGTCAACAAAATTTTGTGTCTAGTTTTACGAATATTGACTAACCTGCAATCTGCTGCATTTTCATAAAAATGGAAATGGGGCAGCTTTGAATGTGTTGAAGCGTCCCTTCTTAACGACCTCTAATGTTGCCTTATTGCCAAGAGACGTGAAAACCTTAGACAAAGCTGAAACGGTAGTTTGCGATGCATAATAAGTTCATACGGAAATCGCCCCGTTTCTGCCTCTGTGGGTCACGCCTTTCCAGGCAAAAGGCTTATATCCGTAGCCGGAATCAATGCTATCAAAGACCTTGATTTTGTGCAAATTTTCGGCAATATACGTCAGGTCGCTTTCAGAACGCTGCCTTCTGATTCACCTTGAAGCATATTTTAGTTCAGTGCGGTGACTGAAAACTTGAATTTCTGGTTTAGGTACCATGTTTAGATGTCGATGAATTTGACAAATTAAATTAAGAACTCAAGTTTGAACAGAATTCATCTTAATTTGATTGAAACCAGTGATAGTAATCGGGTCGGGTCAGGTCGGCCAACTCGTGACCCGACCCGAATTGATTTGGCTATTCGAGTCCGAACTAACCGACCCGAACTACATTTAGAATCGAGTTCGCATCACCGATTGAAACTGCTTTTGCCAATTTGAGATCTTGAACAATCCTTCTTTGATCCCTGAAGCCACTCGACACCAGACGAAAATTCGTGCTGCACTCCAAATCAGCTTCAAATATTTATCAATCGTGCTACATTTTTTATGCGTTTTCAGCTTGGACGTTTTTGCACGCCTGCACTCCACTTAGCACTCCAGAAATGAGCGCTAAAACGTTTGCTTTTTTGCGTTTTTCGGATTAATAATTGTCCAATATTGGTTCTCTTCCACTCTGTCGCTGTTCCCCAACGTTCAGTTGTTCCCTTCGGGATCTGTTTCTTCTTTGCTCTTCCAACAGCAGCAGCAGGCCGAAACGTCTCAAAATTAGCGGCGATGAGCGCGATGGCACTTAGGCGCCACTTAGAAGAACATCAGATCGCCGGATCAGTTTACAAATTAAGTCCTTAAGTCGAGTTGAGTTGACCGAGGGCCACACGCCGCGACGAGCCGAGTCGGGCGGAAGAAGAAGGCAGATTTCGGAAGGAAACGAAAAGGATTCGGATGACGTCGGCGGTCAAACGACGACGTTGGCCGGCGGCGTCTCGTCGACAAGTTTGATGCCCTCGAGGGAACATCATCAACTATTTGCGTTTTGCCCCGCGCGCGCGACGTCCAGTGCAACGTTTCGGAGAAGCCTCCGCCGTCCGCTGCCGCAGCCGAAGCCAGCTTCAGTGCTGCAGCCCACAGTGTGGCTAGCCTGGCCCCTGGCCCACCACCATCATCCAGCACAACGCCCAGTGAAGAAGTGCCCAGTCCAGTGAGGGAAGCGACCGAAGGAGAAGAAGAAGAGGGTCTGTGAAGAAGAGAACAAGACCACGCCCAGCAGGTCACAACAAATCGCATACATTTCGGCCCTTGTGTGCCTTCTTCCCCTTCTTCTTCTGCCGCTTCTCCGCCCGTTTTCGAGTCTTCCAGCACCACCAGAAAGACTTCCAAATTTTGGTCTCTTCCCCTTTCGTCTCTGCTTTGAACCCGAAGTGGCCCATCGTCCCTTTGAACCAAAAAACTACCCACTTTGCTCAACCCTCATCAAAACCACTTGAGATCCATCCGCCGGCACCTTCAAAATTTGTGCTCACATATGCGGCAAATGTGGTCCTCTTTCTCGTCATCATCCTTCAATTGATTACTAATCGCGGTCTAAAATTGAAACGCTGTTTTTCTGTCCTTGGCGCTCTAGTTCCGCGAAAAACCCCGGGCCTCATCGTCTCCGCCAGAACCGCCGCCGTCGCCGTCGCTGCCGCCGAATCCGACGACGCAGAACGGAGGACTCTGGGACTCCGCAGCTGATCGCGCAAGCGGGAACTCCTGGAGTCCACGTTGCGACAAGCCGCCACCGCCGCCGTCGCCGTGGTCAAACCTTGATGGTCACTTGATACCGTATTTCCCTTCTTCTTCTCAACTCCACTGCTGCTGTTGCTGCTAGCTACGATTCTGTCAGACTCGCGTGTGTGGTCGAAGACTCTCGCTTATGAACTATTCACCAACCGATCTCTCGCTGCCACCGCCCAGCAATCCGCCGTCGCTAAGGAATTTACAGGATTTATCTGAGCTTAGGTACTACTACTTTTACTCGTAAAACCCTTAAATTAGCAGGTTTGAAACTTGATACCTCTAGGAGATTTTCTGGCTACTCGATTCCACCCTTGACAATTTTCCCAGGACTTTCAAATTTCATTTGACTTTGAGACTTAATTTTAACCTCTGGACTTAAATACCTAAAGGACTCCAAACTTACAAAAAGTAAAAATTGCCTTCTATTCTCGAAGATCTTTTCTTGCTGAAAACTGACGCTATTTTTGGCGCGTCAAAACAACAACAAACGCGTTGCATGTTGTTATAAATGGAAAAAATGAGGCGCTATCAATAAGGAGGTTTGAGGGAGATAGTGGGGATTGCTTTGATTTCGGCTTGGGATAAAACTCGTGATCGATAAGTGGCAATTTCGTCTAATGTCATGAGCCCCTTAACCAGGTTTGGAACAATTTCCAAGTTGGTTCCAATGGCTCAATGCTTGTGTCGCCGATTTGTAAACGATACACCCAGGTTCGAACCCCTCCAGAGCACAGACTTTTTCAAAGCTCCACAATTTTCCATTTTCGGGTTTAAAAGCACCTATGAATTTTTAACCACGAAGCACTTTAGTCCTAAACCATCACTAATTTTGTTTTTCGGCACTAACTCGGACAATTGCATTTTCAATGGATTTGAACCGTGCTCACTCGTCATAATCAGCCTCCCGCGCGCGCGCCAGCGCTCGCTTTTTTCCGGCCTGGTCCGACCATCCTGAAGCGGCCCATCAAAAGCCAATTTTTTGACAAACTCAACCGAGCGGTGGCGGCCATCGGCGCTTCTGCCAAAGGGCTTCTCTAATTGTGTAAACAACCACGGCACAAGCACCGGGAAGCATGCTTTGCATGCTAATCAATTTGATGTCAATCTAATTGCGGTCTACTTTCTTCTTCTCCTTCTTTGACTGGCTTCTCCTGCCGTGACTCTTTGAGGGTACGGCGGAGGGTCTCCTTATTGCATTCCCGGAACCACCTCAGCTTCAAAGACTTGCGACCCAAGATCACAAAAACTGTTTTTGTATCCAAGATGCACTTGAGCTAATTCTCTTCCACTTCTGCGACCACTTTTGCGTCGCGCCGAGACCCTTCCGAAGAGGAGGTTCTTTTCCAGGAGGGACTCTTGCACCACGAGAGGACGAACGATGGCGGCGGAAGAGCGGCCAAGACTGCGCGAGGCGCGCACGCTCGGTCTCCCCCCTCAAAAATATCGACACACGCGCGCTATGAGTAATCTCATAAGCACGATGTATCGCTTCTTGAACACACGGCACACACAAATCTCTTTCCGCACAACGCAATTAGCCAAAAACATTCATATGAGTGGCGCAAGTCGCGCGCGCGCGTGGCCACCCCGTCCACTCTACCGCACTCCCACCCTCTCTCTGTGTTCCTCCTCCTTCTCGATGGTTCCCCCGCCACCATCGCCATGGCTTTGGCCAAAATTGGAAACGTCGCCATCGTTGTCCGTGAAACGAGGCAGAATCACTTGCGGAATAATTAGAAATCCTTTCGAATTAAGATTTGGGGGGAGGTCTTGCTGCAAAGGAACGACGCGAGAAATGGATTCTCGGGGACTTGGCAAAGAGTTAATGGGAAGAAAGGTAATAAATCAGACCGGCGTGGTTTATGGGAGTATTTACTAAAAGAGGATTGGGTACACCATCTTGCAAGGAGTCTGAGCAGCAAATTGGGGAATTCGCACCACGAGGATTCGAACCACAACACTTAACTCAAACCTCAAATCTGGACTCAAAAGCTCTACTGGAACAAATCTTTTTGGTTTTTTGTGGTTTTTGCACCATTTGGCGTCTAGATACAAACCTGATCAAATTTCCAACCGGGTGTTTTTGCTTTCCCATGACGTTCTCCTCCAGAACACGGCTTTGTTTGCAATTGCTGATTGAGTTAGCACAGATCGATTGTTTGCAGGACCTCGTGCGGTTTATCATATTATACACCAGCAATAATGCAAAAAGCGAGACTGATCTAGGACCAAGCGGAGGTTCTTTGAAAAGCCATGAGATGCCAAGCGTTTGACTTGTAACTTCTGCCTTGAACCCGCTCAAACTGTATTGTCAGAGTATGGTGTGACAGAGCCAAGTAAAGACGGCATTGACGCCCAGGTGCCTGTCAGTTAGTGAAAACTTGCGTCACTCTTGGATTTTAAACGTTTTTTAATAACCTGAAAAGCTTAAAACAACATCAAGAAGCTTCTGTCTTAGGTGTCTTATTGTGTCTTGTCTTGTCTTAAGGTGTCTTATGTCGCAAGATATGGAATCTGGTTTTGCGGAGAAGCCTCAGATCAAGCTGAAACTCGTGGAAAATCTTCGAAATCCTCCAATCACTCGTTCCCAGCAAAGCCTGTATACCCTCTGTACCTCAAAACTGTGTCTCTTAAGATCCCTTGAAATTTCTTAAGATTAAGATCTTGGGATCTGAAGTTAAAAAAAAGTTTGGGAGATCATAAGGCCTTTTCCCAGTTTTTGATCAATCTGGTTCCCTGACCATAATTATACCATTTTCAGCGCGGAACGTCTCAACCTCTACCTCGATCGTCACGATGGCGGCGACGGTGGCATGTTGGAGCAGATCGACGAGGAGCCGGCCGAGACAGAATTCGGGAAATCCACACGGAAGGAACGCTTCAAAAGAGTTGGTTTTTACTATTTTGTTATTATATCGTTTTCCCCTTTTTGCCGACACTCTTCTCCTTGGACTAGTGCGGCGCGCACTTTTCGCACTTCGGCGCGTGCCCGTTTTGTCTTCCCGACACTTCTCACGTTCTTATCTCCGCGCATCAAAAATCTTCACCCCGCTTTTTAAGCTATTGACCACCAACGCCAGTCGCCTTAGCTCAGGCCTTATACCAGCTTCAAATGGCCGCCGCACGAATTTGAAGGCGAGAAAATTGGCTGCGCGCCTGGTGGTCCCCGAGGGAATTAATGGCACTATGACGTCTTAAGTCATCGCCCCCCGAACACCCCATCATTACTCAAGTTGGCCTGCCATCACTTGTCCTTTCCGTGACAGTTCAAAGAAAGCGGAAGGAGGGCTGTCCGGAAGAAATAGTTGAAACTGCGCTTCGGATCGATCCTACGCGCAGATAAGGAAGCGATGGGTTGTGTGGAATTCGGCGCCAAGTCGCCCGTACTAATTGGGAAAGGGTAAAGAAAAGGGCAGTTATGAGAGATGGGAATTGAGGCAGCTGAAGGGCAAATGTTGCAAAGGGCAAGTGGTGCAAATTCTGCAAAGAAGATAAACAGCTAAGGGTGATCTATCTAAAGGACTGGTAAAGAGAGTTGCAACGTAGAACCCCAGGGCGCGTGATACCATGAAATGGACCAGAAAAGTGTTGAGTCCAGAATTAACGAATAACGAATTAATTCAATTCCGGGATTTTGAATTTTTGCAAGGCCTTAAAGGTATCGCAACGCGAGCGACTGCAGAATCACGTTTGCACTATTTTGCAAACTTGATTCTCCAAGATTTGACGATTAAAGCTGCCTATTTTGGGTCCAACAACTTGAGCGAAAACTTTAGATTCTGACATTTCAAAATCATGATAATAGTCACTTTGTTCCCATGTTCGTGTCTGATTTTGGCCTTGATTTTGGTTGAACTGGCCCTAATCCTATAGATCTTACTTGAACTCTCACCTCCCACCATTCCAGAAACTGCGCATTATCCTCCCCCACGTGGGTCTCGTCTTCCTCTCCACGCTGTACACACTGCTTGGTGCCTACGTCTTTCACCGCATAGAAATGCCCTACGAAATCCATATCAGAGAGGTCACCGCACAACGCGTTAATCAGCTCAAGTCCGAATCGATCAAAACGCTTTGGAATCTAGCCTTAGATAACGAAACCACTTACGACGACTGGTCTCAACTTGCTCATTCAAAGTAAGGATTCACCTTAATTGCGATAGCAAACTGAGTTATTTCAGGATGAATTTAATAATCAAAGATGTCTTTATCGACTATACTAGAAACTATATGACTCCAGATGATATAATCAACGGTACGGGTCCGGTGAAGTGGTCTTTCGGAGCCAGCATCTTTTTCTCATGGACGGCCATTACTACGATCGGTGAGTTCAGGTGTCACTCAGATTACAAGCTTAACTGTCTCTAAATCCTACTTTTCCTAAAAACCCACTTTGTGAAAATTTTAAATCAATTTTCAGCTCTGATTTTTGGTGTTTGTCATCTGGTCAGAACCATTTCTACACGCCCTAACCCTTCTCAATCTGCACCACACTCCTCCATTCACTCATTCAGAGAATTCCGCCTTGCTCGCGCTGAAATGCGTAAAACTGACACGCGACATTCCAAGACATCATAAAGGACATCTATCATAATCTCCGTCCTGCTTTCGCCTCCAGCACGAAAATCATAAAAACTTATGATGCAATCAGAGATTTATCACCCTTGCGAGAGGCTCTATCAAAAGTCGATTCGTCGACAACGAGCCCCACGGCGTCCATAATCGTTCGAATATGGTACACTCGCCTTTTTCTCCCCTAATTCCTCTTGAGGCGTCAAGCGGCTAACAGCCGCTTTTCCGGAATCTCTTCGCCGCCGACGCGCGTCGTTCGGACGCTTCGTCGCCGCAGCTTCGACGGCATCATTGACGGCTGCACGCGCGCGCATAATTGAAAAATGCCCGCGAGGAGTGCATCCACAGATTTATATCCAAAATAGCGCCTAGTGGCCGTTGGCGTTTTGTCCCATGGGGTGTTCCGCGGCCGCCGACCGCCGACCGCCGACCACTCCGCGGCGAGTCGCCTTCTGATCGGGAGAAGAAACAAAAAATGCGGCATGTGAGGGGGCCGCGGAATGACGACTATACGCAGTTTAGCGGGCACCATCAAATCTAAGAGATTGGTAGTGCAGGCATATGTAGCCTGCAGATGCTGAGGGGAACCTGATCGTTGGAGGTCGAAACTTGAAATCTTGAAGCTCCGAACAAGTCTGGAACAGGGATTTAAGCAAATTTATCCTAAAGCCAGAATTGCTATATGTCGTTTATACGCAGATGATGACATTTCGGATCCGTTTAGGTTATGGCCATATTGTGCCTCGAACGCTCAAAGGACGTATCGTATGTCTCTTCTACGCACTCCTCGGAATTCCCCTTATCCTCGTCACCATTGCTGATATGGGACGTTTTCTCTCAGGTAGGGTTCTTAGCTCTGTTTTTCAATCTTCTCGTTTCATCCAGATATGGCTCTTCCTATAAATCTGCTTCATTTCAGGTGGCATCATTTGGGTACACAACCAAGTTCGCAAATTTCGGATAGCCTGCTCGAAGAGGTGTATGAGGGTTTGTCGAGCTGTTTGTTGCTTCTGCTGTGTGGTTACACGATCCACAAAGCAGCAGAGGATCAACGCAAACAATATCAAGATTGCGGAAACCGACAACGGGATCGCCGTCATAGAGCCTAATGGCACAAACAACAATAAGGCTATTGAGCAACGCGTTTCAATACGCAGGAAAACAAGGTTTCAGCGTGGAGCTGGAGGCCATGATATCGACTCGGAAGCTGGAACTTTCGAAGGTAAGTTCAGGTTCTTAATTGTTTGAGGGTCAAGTGCAAGTCTAGGATACCGTAAAGGCCTCTCCTACCGTACCCCTCTCAGGCCGCTCTTATCAACCTTTCAAATCTATTCTGCAAACAGCAACTTCCTTGTTGTCTTTTGCAAGTGTAGTACGTAGTCCGCTCGCTCCAAATTCCTCAAAAGACGACATCCTTGCTGTTCATGTTGACCATCTGTTTGTGTTGCTGCTGCTGGGGGACTGGTGACAAACGAGTCGCGCGGCCAAACTGAAGCAAAAAACTTGATGATCTCATTTGTCACACACGCGTAGAAGGAGCACACAGAACAACATTTTCTGTGTTTGCAGATATTTCCGAAATTCAAAGCCAGGACGGCGAGCCGGACGAGGAGAATGCAGGAAGCAGCGAGGACACCCGCGCCAGAGCTGACGATCTGGAGTACGAGCATCCGCATCATGAACACCGCGTTTCTGTGCTCTTCATCTTGGTTATCATGCTTGGTACGGCAATCTCAGGCTTAAAAGTAAGGCTCAAGGTTTGCATTTTTCAGGTTACACAGCGGGTGGAGCGTGTCTGATGCAGCTTTGGGAGAAATGGGACTTCATGGACTCGTTCTACTTCTGCTTTGTGACCGTGACTACGATCGGTTTTGGAGACATCGTTCCACAGAATGCGGATCTTTTGCCGGCGACTCTGGCCTACATCGTTGTCGGATTAATCATCACGACTATGTGTATTGGTAATTGAATCCGGTGCAGGCTTGAGATTTCCGATTTTCTGTTTTAGACCTCGTCGGCAGCGAATACATCCGTGACATCCACTTCTACGGGCGATCTTTGGGCCGAAGTTTCATGACAATCGGAGGAAAAGTCGTCCACCTCGGCGAAGTCTTCGGCTACGTCGCATTCTTGCAGAAGAACTACGGTCTAACGCCCGAACAGCTCGACAAACTTGCTCAACTGCCCGAGGTTTGCTTCCTTCTTTCCGTTCATGACCTCATAAAAGTCGATTCCAGGAATATCTCCTAGACTGCCTTATAAACGGACGGCAACCGGACCTCAACTGGCTGGGCCAGCGTCCTTACGTTCCGCCGGACATCTACTACTTCAAGTGGATCGAACACCCGCGAACTCTGTCGTTTGCCTCGGACCGCGGCGTTCTGGCCAGCATGGAATCGCTGGATCTGAACACGAGTCGATGTTCCACGGCAAGGACGTTGACGCCACGCGAGTACTACCAGAGGATTCTACTGCACTACTGCAAACAGGTGCAGCAGCCTCAGACCGCCGAACATTTCCTGAACATGGACAACAGCGAAATCTAGTCACAAATCATGTGGATTTCACTCCTGCCAAAAATTCTTCAGTCGTCTTTCTCCTCCCTCCAACCAGAGCACTTCTGTAAATATCCTCTCTTCTAGCAATAGCTCCTTGTTCGTGTAGCTGCCATTTTCATTCCGATTAAATATTCAGAGTTTAACGCGTTTTGTTTGGGGTCGCCATGTGACAAAGGTGAATCGTCAGCGTCCTGAGCTAGAGTCAGCCAAACCTCATCCTAAATCCCCTCTATAACGGCTCCAAACCACAGAGATCTTAGCCTGGGCTCCCACCACGCGTTCCCTGTGCCTTACGACCTGCGATACTTTGCGCGAACGTCGAGTTTGCGGTCGATGGCCCGTCTCGGCGCGGTCATCTGTCCCCAATTTGGCCAGCTGCACCCGTGAAGCTCCGCAAGGATCGGTGTGAAAGAAGCCGCAGAATCTGTGACCATGGCCGCTTCTTCCTTGCGCGATTTCTTCGTGGCTAGCGCCACTGGACAGGTTTGCCATCTCTTGTTTTCGGCTCTGAAATCGCGTTTTTCAGCTGATTTCCAGAGTCATCTCCTTCACCATCAACGTATATTTCCTGCGGAGCATCGATCCTCAAATCCTTGGACTCGTCAACGTCAGGTTAGTTGGACATTTCACGTATTTTTGGGCTGACAAGTGAGTGCAATTTGTCTTAGGAAGGGGCCAGTGGAACTTAGCATTATCCAGGCGCTATTTGCCTTTTTGGACTCAAACTTCGGTTCTATACATCCATTCAATGTGTGCCTGATTCCCTGCGCTCGTTTTCGCTTCTTCTCAGGCCGAAATCGATGTACTTTTCTGTCCGAAAATCTCAAATTTTCCGTATTTCGATCTTAGCTTGAGTTCGGTCAAGATCTCTTTCCTCTATTTCAATGCTTAAATTTGTTAATTTCAGGCTTACGCTCCTGTACACAACGCTGCTCTTCCTAGTCCGTGAACCACTGCGAAAGACCTGCCTCGGCGAACAAGTGAAGTCCATCCCTCTCTTCGTGAACCATCTATGGCTAGCCCCTCTTCTGTGCATCGGATTCAGCGTCCCACTGATCCCAATCTGGTTCTTCTCCACCTCAGGGTCTGTGCCCGAAGCCTACGCCGATGGATACATGCTCGTTATCCTATCGTTCGTGCTATCGGCCTTCATCGAGTGCCTAGCGGAGCCGTTCGCAGTGATCGCACAGAAGAGCAACGAAACGCGAGTTTTCGTCGTCGCCCAGTCACTCCTAATCCTGCTTCAACGTGTGGCTGTGCTGGCGATAATTAGCGTCACCGATGTTTCTCCTTTGACGGCTTTTTGCATCGCGCAGGTATGGTTTCGAACGTCTTAATTGTGCTAAAATTGTTGGTTTTCAGGTCCTCGCCTCAACTGTTTACCTGCTATATTATCTTCGCCACTTTTGGAAGCTCACCAAGGCTCGCAGCTTTACCGACGCGCCAATAGGAATCGCCGATTTCCGTGGCTATTTCCCGTCTTTCCGACACGGTTTTGACCGAAGCATTCTCCGAAGAATTGGAACGTTTTTGCTGCATTCCGTTTTCAAGCAGCTTCTCACTGATGGAAGTGGATATGTGATGACTTTTACGAATCACATCGAGCTCACTGATCAAGGTAAGTCTTCATATGCCAAATCAACGCTAATTTTCCACGATTTCAGCCGTATACGACGCCATAGAGCGACTGGGAAGTCTTGTGGCCAGGATCATCCTCGCGCCGCTGGAAGAATCGTCCTACAAGCATTTCTCAGAAGTCCTAAAACGCGACGTTCCTCTGAACGACCAGCCCAAGGTTTGTGCCTCCTTCCTTTCACTAAATGCAACTTTGTTCTTCCAGGAAAAGATCACCGGAGCCGTGGACACGCTGAAGACCCTTCTCCGAATCACGACTCTTATTTCATCGGTCATCATCTGCTTTGGATTCGCCTATTCTCGGATTGCCGTGGGACTATATGGAGGCGATCTCCTGGCCAGCAATCGGGGTAGGCTGTGGGATTTACGTGCATTTTGATGATTTTCCTCATTTCAGGCGGAGAACTGCTGAGCCTGTATCTGCTCTACCTGTTCGTGATGGCCGTAAATGGCATCACGGAATGCTTCTCTGCCGCTACGATGTCGAATTCCGACGTAAGTGAATTCCTCACGTTGCTATCACCATATTTCTCCCATTTCAGATCTTCCACCACATGCGATTCATGCTCATCTCAGCAGTGGGTCATCTCGCTTTGAATATCGGCTTATCTTCGTACTTCTCCACATCAGGATTTATCGCTGCCAACGCGCTGAACATGGTCGTGCGAATATGCTACAGGTAGGCAGAATCCGATTGAAACTATCCTAAAAATACCTCTTCCAGCTGGTCGCACATCCGTCGCTACCTCGGCTATCGGATTCCCCACGTTCTGGATCTACTGCCGTCCGTGACTACCACCACGTTGCTCATATTCTCTCTAGTCGTCACAAATCTATCGAATTTGGTATGCCCGATCTTCGAAAATCATGAAATCATCGCCGTTTTTCAGATTTTCGGGTCAACCGCGGGTCTCATCCACAACGGAGCGCACATTGCCATCGGAGGAGTGATGTTCCTGGTAGTTTCCCTGAACATCTACAACTCAGAAGTGCTGTTCCAGCAATACGCGACCAGCATTCAGCACCAGGACTGATTTTTCTTATTTATCTTAATTTATTGTTTTTGTTTCTGTTCAAATACGTTCCCAGCTTCAATTGTGGATTCACACAGGATCTCATCTGGATCATTAGTTTAATGAAACATCAAATACATCAAAAATTCAACGAAAACTATCAAATCCTATCAAAGAAATCGGAATAACACGAAAACAAGGGTTCAGACGGGCTTGGTTTACTCCAAGTCATCGGCATCGTCGATCAGCGCCTGCATGCCGGGTGGGGGAGGGCCGCCGCCGGACATGAAGACCATGGGAGGACGGTCTCCGACTTCCTCGATGATCTGGGCAGGTCCTTCGCTCATGGGGATCGACGATTCTTCAGCGGCATCTCCGGGGACGACTCCGAACATCCTCGCCAAACGCTAAAACACGAAATCAGTCTTGTCCAACTCATGATCGCTTACCTCACGGGTCTCGGGCATCTTCTGCAGGATCAGGGCGAAGTGCTCGGGAGGCAGGGTCTGCTGGAAGATCTGGAGAAGCTGCTGAGGCTGGCCGCACATCATGATCGCGTTGCAGAGATGCTCCACACCTTCTTCAACCTGGTTCTCGGCGATCAGCTCTTCTCCTAGCTGTACTTCTTGTAGGAAGAACGCCTGCATCTCCGTCGCGTTGTTCACGTCGGGGATACGTGTGGGGCGGCTAGATCCTGCTCCTCCGCGCTTGGATTTTGACCGACGGTCTAAATTCATACTTTCATGTCCAGAACTGTTCTCAAGATAAGAAACTCACTTTCACGGATCTTCTGTTTGTAGTTGGGGTCGGAGCGTCGCTTCTTGTCGTAGTAGATCGCGTACCCGACGAAGGCACATCCCGTAATTCCGACGATGGCGCCGATGTTCGTTCGGAGGAACGACATCATGGAAGAGACGGAACCTTCAGTCATTCTGCCTGGAAAAGTCGTAAAATGAGGTGCGATTAGTGAAAAATGGAGCGACCATCGCTCACATAAACACGACGCGGATTTCGCAATGCGACTTGACTTGGGGATCGGGCACCGCGTCAGTTAGTGGACCCTTAGGACGATTTTCACACGCGACAATTAGGCTTCAAAGACACGCACAGCTAAACCTAAAAGCTAGAAATCGAAAAGTCAAAATTCGCGATGAATTGCATCATCCCACGCTTCCCCGTTGGGCACAAACCGCACGATGGCTCCAGAATCAACAAACATCAATAAACAGCAACACGAAGATCAATATTGATCCACAGATCCATCAAACGGGCACAGGAGCTTGTAGCTGACGTGCACTAGCGTCACCGACATTGCGAGGAACTGACGCAAAAGCGGCAAAGAGTTGAAGCGCGATTTGAATGAAAAATTATCGCGGCGGGAGTCAGATGCGAATCGGATTTCTCTTACTTTCGCAGGTTCGGCCGCGACGCGGTGAATTTGACGTCGCTGGATGATCGAACCCAAAACCAGGAACCAGAAACGGTGATTCTGTTAGAGCTCGAGCGAAGAGAAGCTTACGCAGATTTCTGAGGAAGAAGGCCGCTGTTTCAGCTTCCCTACGCGTCAAAATACATTAAAATCAGTCGTTCCTTTCCGGTTAATTTGCAAGTTGCTGCATTTAAGGGCCCCTTAGGAACTTATTAACAGCTGAGAGGTGGAAGAACTTTGGAATTTGCCCCCTGGAAGTGCCAGTTTTCTTATCTGCAGCTTGAATCTGCTATGCTCACGAGAAATCTTGAGTCTTGAATCCCACATACCACGCTGACTACCGTAACCCAACTGAAGCATTCCACCTCAAAATAGTTCCAGGGATAGGAAAAGAGGTTTTTCGAAGGAAACGCAGCGCCATTAGAAGATCTTTCCAGATGAGCGCAGAATCTCCAGACAATTCATGCTCAGTAGGGTCGCTGCGATCACAGGGCCATTGGTTGCTGACCGCATAATTCGATTTAGGAAACTGAAAACGGGGCTCGCTAAAATGTAAACTTTGAACATTGGAGGAACAGAGTTACCTGGACTCGATAACTAAATCACTACTCGATGTTGCCCGATATCTTAGGTTCTTGGTCATTTCTAGAGTCAGAGAACAGCTGTACTAAGGCTGAAGAGGATACAACCCAAGGACCCAGAATCTACAGCTTGTGGACTCAAATCTAAGATTCTGAACGCACTTTCGACCCAAAAAGCTTCCCCTAACCGTTTAAAAAAGAAACCAATAATAGGCAATTGCTGGTCATCGGATTGTTAAGTGGTACAGTAACCTCTTGAAAATCGGCCTTAGGTGAGTCTTGGGAAATACGTGAATTTCCTAAAAGGTTCACTTGTTCATTTTGTACTTCTGGATTACTGTAATAAAGGCGACTGGACAGAAGTGTTTTGCCGTTGGAGGAAGTTTGCACAACAGCTTCCCGGTTACTCGATCAAGAACGCATCACTCTTAAAAAATTGTAATCACTTCCTTAATTTCCAATCCCTCTGACTAAGAAATCTTCAGTCTCAGCCCTTTAGCATTCCAGTAGGAGTTTTTGTGTTGCAAACCATAAATCACTTAAACAAACAATCGAGGAATCAACTAAGCACGACTCAGAAAAACCTTTGAGAGAGCGATCTGCCACCCAAAGCCACAAAAACCTTATCTCAAAAAGTCAAATGATCGGAAACCTGGAACAAAGTAAGGACTCACTGTGAGTGATGTGAAGTTACGGAAGTTGATGGTTAAAAATCTGAAACGAATGATAGCAACAAAATAATGATCAGGGTACGGTTAAACTCTGATTGATTAACATTTCAGAAGAAACTCTGATTGATTAACATACCGGAATCAGTGATTATCTTAGATCTCACTGTCAGATTTCCGTTCAAATCGGATCAGAAAACTTTTGTGTCTGTCGACGAAACCATCCAGGAACACTTCTTCGCGCGCACAGGGAAGTTCACATGATCAAAAAAGAGGTTTTTTTCAGAAGATTCGCGCCCCCTAAGATAACACTGTCTATGTATAGATAACGTGCAGTTTATGTGCAGTTGCAACATTATCAAAAAAGAGACCGATAAGTCTAGAAGGTGTTCAAGTTCCAAGGCTAACTTTTCCATTTAGGAAAGCTTCAGAAACCTATTTTCAGGTGCCACAGTCAATCGTCTCTGCCTTCAGTTGGACCAATCATGTTTGAAAACCTATTTTCGGCTTTCACAAACGGGGTTTCTGAAACGAAACGACGACTGCTTCTAAACGGTTACTTTGCTGGTAAAGTGATCACAATCTTATTATTCTAGGTTTCACGAAAACCGTCCTCAACATCGCTGCCTACTTTGTGCTTGGGCTTGTCCTATCGGTGGGCGCTATTTCGGTCTCTTCCTCGGTAAGACTTCATCAATTGCAATCTGACTGCTGACAATGTTTGAATTGCAGGCATCTTCCTATGTTGTCGTGTATCTTGCAGGACTCTTGGGGCTTGTCTTCTTGGGTCTTCTCAGACGGAGAAAGGAACTCAATCCCGTACCAGTCGGCGCAGAAGATCTTAAATCCCAAGTCGACTCCGATGCCTCTCAGTGCTACGCTAGTCCCGCACGCCAGCCTCAACCGTTTGACAGCCAGATGCCAGTTTCCGCGGAAGCCTTCACGAAGTACATGGGACAAGCAGCTGAGTTCATCACGGACTATCTGGAGAACAACCACAAGTATCCAGTGACCACAGGTACCTATTCATCCAGAAGTCAAAACCATAAACTAGACTTGAAGATCTGTCCCCCGGATTCCTGACAAACTCCCTTCCCAAGACAGGTCCAATGTTGCCGGACTGTTTTGACAAGATTCTGGAAGACGTGAAAACCAAGATTCTCCCAGGATTTACTCACTGGCAGCACAAGCGTTTCCACGCTTATTTCACCCACGGATGCTCTCTGCCGGACGTTATCGCGGAGTCCATTGTCGCCGGACTTGGAGCCATCGCGTTCACCTATGACGCTTGTCCAGCCATTGCTGAGATGGAACGAGCGATGGTGAACTGGCTTGGTCGAGCTCTCGGACTCTCCGAAAACTTCCTGTTCCAGGGAATGGAAGCCACAGGTGGCGGAGGATCTATTCAGGTATGAGACAAGCCTGACATCTTTGCGATATATACATCAGCGTTACGTTTTCAGCCCTCGGCTTCCGACGGCATCTACATGGCAGTCATGACTTCTCGGTTCAAGAAAATCAAGGAAATTGCTGAAATCAGAGGAGATGAGCCAAAGGACGTCATTGTAGAGAAGCAGGCCGCAATCCTCTCCAAATTAGTCGCCTACTCAACACCCGAAGCTCACTCATCGTTTGAGAAAGCGTGCAACATGGCTATGGTACGGCTCCACTTTGTCCAGAGCGACGCAAGTTTCGCCCTCCGAGGAGATGCCTTGGAGCAACAGATCAAGACCGACTTGAAAAATGGTCTTATTTCTTTTCACGTCCACTGCACAATGGGAACCACATCGATCTGTTCTTTCGACAATCTTACGGAAGTTGGAGAGGTCTCCAAAAAGTAATCTTTGACATGCGCGTCATATTAATCTGGAACCACTTTTCAGGTACGGTCTCTGGTTCCATGTCGACGGCGCATACGCTGGATCTGCCCTTATTTGCCCCGAATTTCGCCATCTAGCCAAGGGCCTGAATCACGCCACATCTTTCAATGTGAATCCCCACAAACTCCTGCTTCAGTCTTGTCATCAATCCTTTTTCTGGTAACTTTCCAAAGCTCTCATGGAATTTTCTAATCTTATGTCGACATAGGACCCAAGACCAAGCAGCTATCATTGACACCTTCCAGGTCAGCGCTCCCTATTACGTCAACTCTCATGAAAACGCCAGAGATCCGCGCGATTGGGGCATCGCCCTGGGTCGTCCATTCAACGGTCTTCGACTCTGGATTCTCTTTCGACTGTACGGGATTAGCAACATCCAGGCGTACATTAGACGCCTAATGTCCCACGCTGCCACATTCGAAAAGCTGATCCGCGGAGACAAGCGCCTAGAAATTGTTGGGAAGCGAGAACTTGGGCTTGTCTGCTTCATTCTCAAGGTATCCCTTGGTTATCCACGGTTTCAAAAGCCCGAAAATTCTAGGGGTACCCGACTGAAGTGACTAAAGATCTGGTAAGCTTTGTGAATCGCTCTCACAAGATTCTCGTCACTCATGCTGTCGTCCACGGAATTCACTTCTGTCGAGTTTGCGTCAGCCACGAACGGACTACCGAAGACGACATTTTGGAATCCTGGGAGATTCTTCGGGAACTAATCACTGAATTCCTGGCTCGTGAGCAACTCTAAGATCATAAACTCAACAATAACACATTATGTTTCAGAGAGCAAACTCGATAGACCCGATCTTGAAAGAGTATCGAATTAGGAGGAAGTTCTGCGTAGCTCTAGGTCATAAATTAAAATTCGTCAGTGCTCAGCTCACCGTCTTCTCGACACATTTGAAGTATTGTCTTAAGCTGCCTAGAATAAAAAGTAGCTGTCACAAGGCACTTCGCTCTTATCTATTGAGCGTCTCTTCAGTTCATAATCCCTCCATCGGCGTTGTGCTCTGTGCTTATCACGCGAAGTACATACAACCAAAAACAGAAACAAAAGTCAGAAGCACAAATTTAGTAATTTGACCTGCCGGTTGAAGGCATTCCAGGTGTGTGAAACGCTTGTGCCAAGCTCAACATGTCCACACACCACAACAAGATCTGTTTGACTGAAAGTCGATTTCAATTCAATCTCGGCTGTTCTAATGGATCATCCGTGGGCTGTAAAACATACATTTGTCTGCTTTAATGGATCCATTTGGTAAAGTGTTGAAAGTGTTTTGAGCTCAATTGGCTTTTATAAGAGGTACCAACAAGCCAGTGTTGTGCCTCTCTTTGTTTCAGTCCAGTCATCCAAACCGTTTTTCCTTGTTTCAGATGGTTTCAAAAACTCTCACGACCGTTGACTTCAGCGAGATCAAGCAGGTGAAGAGCTATGACCTCTCACTTGACTTCAGCGGCTTCCCTGCGAGCAATCATTATGAGGGAACTGTGGCTATCACGTTTATGGTGTTTGCCCTTCAATTCCAGAAACCTATAATTTCATTTTAGCCAAAATACGCGATTAAAACTGTCACGCTTCATGCTGATGGATTGCGGATCAGCGAAGCTTCGCATAAGCCTTTTGTTGACAACCGAAGTGGGTATATTAGGCGCTTCTTCTATGCTGAAACCTATGGATTTAGCTTATCGTAGCACATCAATCAAGGATGACCGTGAAAAGGAACTGGTCGTGATGAAGTTTGATGAACCGATTCATACTTCTGGAACCACTTTGACCATAAAGTTTTCTGGCAACATCGGGACCGAACATTCTGCGGGAATCTACAAGATCGAGGATCCCACTGGGTTTAGCGGAATTTTCACGCATTTCAAGGTTAGCTATTCTCAACTCAGATCATACAAGGGAAGGTCCTATATTATAGATCGCTAACGCCCGTAAGTGCTTCCCCTGCTTCGACGAACCCCACCTCATGGCCAAATTCCGTCTTACCACCGAATGCGCTAAAGAATACCATCCGGTGTCCAACGCTTCCTTCATCGTTGACGACAATCGGACCAAGACTGTTTTCCGCTGGACCGAACCTCTCTCGACCTACTGCTTTGGCTTCGCTTTGACTAAAGGGCTCATTACTCCGGGAGTGAGTATATTCTGTCTGTCCTATATTTCCTAATTAACCTCTTTACAGTACTTCGACACGTTCGGTACGCGAATTGTTTTTCATATTCCTCGACTTTCCTTGAAGACCCCTTTTTTCGAGACCCTTGTGTTGAGAGCCTTCTCCTATTTCAACCGTGAATTCGGCCAACCACTTGGCGAAAAACTCGACATTGTGACTATCGACAACTACAACAACCACCTACCCCTAGACAACCCTCTTCAGTCGGTTTCTCACCACGGACTGCTCTTTATTCCTATGTCTGTCATAACAGTGGATCCACACGAACCCGCAAGCAAGTACGACTATTACCGTGCTCAGGCTGACATGCTGAACATTGTTTATGGAATCGCCAGGCAGTGGTTTGGCAACATGGCTTCAATCGTAATTAAACTCAGGAATCAAACTCTTTAAACTTGATGTTTTTCAGAAATCCTGGAATGACCAGTGGATCCAACATGGCTTGGCTTGGTTCTACAGTTTGACTTTTTTCCTTACACAGGAGGAGTTTTCCAACGTTGAAGAATGCTACGCTGAAAGCTTCAATGGAAAAGCTTTAAGGATGGACATTCCCGGTTTGAAATGGTTTGATCAGACGGAATACGAACCACTCCACGTAAATTCAAAACCACCTTGATTCCACCTTTGCTGTTCACTTTTAGGGGTCGGGAAACCGATTGTTCAATCACTCAATGGCTTTTGACAGCATGTTTTATGGCTGCAAAGCTGCCGCGATTTTCAAAATGTTTGCTTATGACTTCGGCATGAACGATTTTAAAAACGCCGTCAGGGACTTCTTGCAAAGGTTCCGGTTTGCCCCTGCGAGCACTGTGGACTTGCAGATTCTGTTCCAGAATTCGACTTTTGAGGTAATTCAGAGTTAGAACTACTTAGGGAAATAAACTACTAAAACAGCTTACATAGCGCGAGCCCTGATTTTCCATGATCTACTTAAACCGGGGAATCACAGTTAGCGACCTTGCATGGAGCGAAGCAAAATACAGCACTGGGTCTTGTGTAATGGGTATCGAATTGGTAACCACAGCTTATTGCTCACTTATTTAGCTTCCAGGTGTATGTTATGTTTGTCCTAAACCCGTCCTTTCAGGCCTTCCAGCGATACACAGACGAATGGGTGAACTCGCGATTCTACCCCGTCATCTCTGTCACCCCTGTCGATAAGTCGGGAAAACGGAATTACGTTGTCAAGCAAACTCTCTACAACCCGAATAACGTTTCTCTCCCAAAGCGCTCACCCTTCTGCGTTCCCATTCGCTATTCCAGTGCTGATAGTCCAAAGACCAAGGCTGGCGATTTCATACTTGAAGATGAGCATTTTACCCTTGAAGGAAAGTTCAAGGCTGGTAGCTGGGTCAACGTGAGTCACATAATAAGCACTAAATTGGAATGATTAGAATTACTGTAGTTCAACTTCGGCGACAGTGGCTACTATCGCGTTAGCTATGACGACAGTCTTTTACTTGAATTCCTGCCTGCCTTTAAAGATAAGACCTTGCCAGATGTGGACAGATACTCCATTCTCTCCGATCTGGTTGAACTGGTAAGCCTAATCTAAGACAAGCAATGCTAGAACCGGCTTTAGGGTGATTTCCGTCAGAACTTCATTCATTTGATGACACTTTTTGTGGAAAACATTGGCGAAGAATATTCCGTAGCAATCTGGAACATCTTTCTGCGCTTTATGGCGAAAGGCGCTGACAAAGCTGAGCGGAACCGTCCTGCAGAAATTGAGAAGTTGTACAAAAGCATGGAAAACAACTTCATGTCTTTTAAGAACGAGTTCCTTTTTGGCCAGAAGTCAAAAATTACCGACTCCAAAAAAACGGTTATTTTAAACACTATCGATCTGATTCTGGCCAAGATCGAAGAAGACCGCGCTTCCAAACCGGTAGGGCGGAACCCCTTACTGCAAAACGATGAATTCAAACTTTTAGATCCCTGAAGCCGAGGCTGACACTGACTTTCCCGAAGTCAAAGAAGTGTATAACTACGATCTGACTCTAAACTTTGATTTTCCTAATTCGGACGCCTATTCTGGGAAAGTGATTATTGACTTTCTGGTAAGGCGTCTGAAGGCTTCAGACCTCTAAAGATATGTTTAGGTTTACAAAGATACGGATGTCTTGGGAATAGACTGCTTTGGACCTAAAATTACACATGCTTTTGTCGCGAAAGAAGGAGATGATTGGCGTTAGTTTATTATCTACGGACTTCTAAAAACCCTGAGTTTTAGAAATGAACTCGATGAAGATTGAAGACGAGAGCAACGAAATGGTGAAAATCAAATTTGGCGGCAATTTGAAGCGTGGCAAAAATCGACTTACTCTTGACTTTTCCGGCACTGTCGGAATCAAGCCTGAAGACGGGATTTACAAGACCAAAGCGAGCAGTGGAGAATGGATACTTTTGACTAAATTCAAGGTATTTTGATCTCCTGTCTTCTCTATGCCTCGTTCCAGAACATCAACACCAGAAAATGCTTCCCTTGCTTTGATGAAATTCATCTTAAAGCCAAATTCACCGTAAGAATCACTCAAAAAACGCCGCTTCCTTTGATTTTCAACACTCCAAAAAATAATGCAGCGTCAAACGCAAAGACTTTCGAATTCAAACAAACCGAGAATATGTGTCCATTTATGCTTGGCTTCTGCATTGGGCGGTTCCAGGCCACTGAGGTAACTTATCCCTTTCTATGCTTTTCGAAACGTCTGCTATAGAAAAAGGCTGGAAACGTAACCGTAGCCTGCCATACCACTCCCGATAAAGCCCCTGACGCCAAACCAACTTTGGACTTTGCCACGGAGGTCATCCAGTATCTACAAAAGGAGTTCGGACAACCTTACCCGGGCGAAAAGTTGGATATCGTACTGACTCCGCCTGGTGACTATTCGGACTCTACGCTCTACTGGGGAATTCTACATCTGAGAGAACACGAAATGTACTTCAACCCAATGTCTACAACGTACAACCATGAAAACCCAGACCTAAGTGAAGAAATGTGGAGACTGAGAATTGCCCGCAATATTGCTCAGACTTGGTTTGGCTGTATGGTCACAAGCGTAAAGTTTTGGCTCCCCAGCCTTTCCTTACTTGAAAATTCAGAAAAACTGGGAAGAACTCTGGATCAACGACGACTTTGCTATCCTTTTCGCTTACTTCTGTGTCGACGCTTTGTATCCGAAACTGAAGATTTGGGAATGGTTTCTAGCGACGGAAACGGAAGTTGTTTTTGCAATTGACGTGTATGACCATTCATGGTTAACCGTTGAAGTAAGACCCTCAGCCTTAACTTGTCACCTGTGTGCCTCGTTTCAGCACCCACTCAAACTTAAAAGAGAGGAAATCAGGACGCATGGCAGAGCTCTCGAAAAAGGAGTTGTTGTTCTGAGGCACTTTTGCCATGAAATGGGCGTCGACAGATTCAAGGAGGCTTGCCGCACTATTTTAAAGCAATTCAAATTTGGCAAAGTGACCACAGCCGGAATTCTCAAGATCTTGTCTTCCTCCTCTATCGTAAGATTTTTCAAAGTTCTCAAAAAATTAGTTTGCTTTCAGAATTTCACTCGTGAAGCCAGCAAGTGGCTTACACAAAAAAACTTTCCAGTCGTTCGAGTGGAAGTTCGCAAAGAAGCTCGCAGTCAGCGAACTTATGACTTTACCCAGCTCCTGTACTCTTCTAACAACAACATTGAACTTAAGATTGAGGCGCCATACCCCATTCCTATGCATCTCAGTGTTGAATCCCGTCCTAGTGCTCGGTTCACGCAATTCCTTTTCAACTACGGAACTTACACTTACACTAACAACGCTTTTGTGGCTGGGAAGTGGGTTAACGTATGTTTTGTTGTGATCTCGTAAAATGTTACAAAATAGGTTTTTAGTTTAATTTTGGAAGGTACAGTCTGTTTCGATTGAACTATCCCGTGAAGCTCTTGAAAGAGTTCTTGCCAGATTTTAAGGATAAATCCATTTCTGCTTATGATAGATTTGGCATTCTTAGCGACTTTCTTGCGGTAAGCTGAAAACTCGCAGCTCTGAATTTTCGATGTTTTCAGTTTTTCCACGAAAACACCTCGGAGAAAATCGACATGGCCACCCTCTTTTTCGAAAACCTCGGCCAGGAAAACTGTCGCATTGTATGGGAACATCTCCTGCTTATCGTCTCCACAGTCGTTAGCTCCGAAAATCGGTATCCCGAACAAACTGCATTGTTCAAAGCAGGAGTACGCAAGTCAGTAGTGGCTGTCCGAGACCAGAAAATCTTTGATGATCTGACCATAATTAACAAGCAAAAATTGTTTGCACATATCGACGACATCTTAGCCGCAGTTGGTTTTACGAGCGGATCTCGAAGAAAGAGAGGAATAGAAGATTTGCGTAAAGTTGATTATGAGAAGAAGAAGCTTTGGTTCCAGGAACTAGCTCAATCTGGCCGAAAAGAAAACTTCGAAATGCTAAAAAGCATTTTCCTTAACACAACCGATTCCTACGAGAAGTTCCTATGTATGGAATCTATGGCTTTGGCAACGGATGAGTGCACCTTGGAGAACGGACTTGACTTCATTCAATCTACGGTAGTAATTTCAAGATTAATAAAGTTGACGAAACTCCAACTTAAGGTTAAAAACCCGAATGCCTTGCCATTCTACTTGGAAACGGCGGCTAACACCAGCGCCGGTGAAAAAATGTATCGAAAGTATAAACTGGAAAATGGAAATAATTATCAGTGGAGGGAGGATATAGTAGGTGACAAAATGTTCAAACTTTATTGAGCACAAGTGTTTAGGAACAACATACTCATACAATGGGGACGGACATCTACGACGAAGCGGAAAGTATGCGGGACTGACAAACTTTAGTCTCCCAAACAAAGCAACTTAATGCGCTTTTCCAGCCGGTCTGTGCTTCTAAAAATGTAAACGTTAGCTCCGCTTTTTACGTAATAAATGCTTCTGTTTAAACTTAATAAATTATTTTGCATTTTAAAATAACTAAAGGTGATCTGACGAAATCGCTTACAAACTTTGCACGGACCTTGTAGACTTAACAGAGTATGTAAACTTTTAAATCTAAAACAGAAGTTTTCACAAAATTACTTCGTAACTTCTCTTGGCTTTGAAACTTCTTGAGTTCTTAAGTAACTCGAATGCGCCATAACTCCGCAAATTAGGACCCAATCACCACGCTTTTTTTGGCTACGGGTTTCTTAAGTTAGAGTAGACGTATTTTTGTCGGGCTGGCCCTCTTTTATAGCGCAAGAGTCTAACAAGGCCCCTTGTGGCTTTCTCAGATTTGGCTGAAACTTGGCACAAAGATAGCTTTTCTAAGAAATGTATCTAAAAAAACCCCAAAGTTGCAGCTGCTCTAACCCAAACAGTAAGAAGTTATGGCCAATCATAAAAGCCAAAATTGCAAAATTCGTCAAATTTCCTTTCCGTTTTGTACGCGTATAACCCAAATGATCAAATGTCGGCACTCCGACTCGGATAATTTTATAAAGTGCCACTCCTTACTCTTTCTTCTCTATACATGTCACTTACGACAAGTTCTGCGCTTTTGGTTGATGACTGTGCTGGCGAACCAGGACGAGCTTTTAGAACAATTCAAACGAAAAATGCTTAAAGCGAAAATGTAAAGACAAAAGCTTTGAGGAAGACTACAAGTCAATGAGGGATCATATGGCCGTGATTGCTGAAGATCCGGTAATTACGAAGGGAGCTTTTGTAGCCAGAACTAAAGAAGTAGAAGTGCTTCAGAAAGCCGTTCAAAAGGTTAAGGTTGAAATTAATTTTTTTGTTATCGAAGAAGGAAGACTGCATCAAGTGGAAGATCAATATGATAAAATGAATGTTGTGGTTTATGTCGGCCAAACCCTGTCAACGCTTAACTATGTCTACGTCACATTCTAAGCTTATGGACTAAGAACCTAATTAGCACCAGATGTGATCGAGCGTTCTCAGTTTTCATGTTTCACCTTACTCCATGTTGCCCCGCTCGTAATAAAATCTGTGGTCAACCCGACTGTGCTCACGTTGTCTTGTGTCTTTGTCACGTTCTCACTTTACCCTCGTCATCCACGAGGCGACTAGTGCGTTTTCTGTCGCCGACGACAGATTTGTGCTCTTTCAAAAACACCTTCTTTCGCTATCGCAGCTGCTGAAAGACGATTTTCCTCTTTCTTGGCATCCTTAGTGGGTTGGCGGCAATGATGCCTTAGTTTTCGCTCCCTCATCCGCTGCAAACTTTCGTTTTTTCACTATTTCCTCACAACCTCAGCGAGTTTAGCGGTTTAGCGGCTAGAATAACATGGGTTTCTTGGTATTGTCTGTTTACAACTAACGGGAAAAACCCTCCTAAACCAACAGAAAACGTGGCTTTTAAAGCGGTCAGTCAAAAATGTCTAAGCGTGCAATGTAAACATGTCTCAAGGGAGTAAGAACGGCGTGAAATGATCGGTGTAAAACTTTTATGGCGTAATTGGTCTTCTCATGTACCCTTTTAACTGCTTTAACTGCTTTTAACTGCTTCTCACAATCCCACCAAATCACGAAACCAGAAAGCGATCAGATCGCAAAAACGGAGCAGGTGCGAAGTTGCGAGCTGCGAACACTTCAGAAATCTATGGCTCCACACTTTGTCTGCGGGTTAAACTTCGTGCAAAGTGCATGCATCTGCGGCTGTTCCTTTCATTGCTACATTCTCGCATTCAAATTTGTAACAATAGAGAAGACGTCTGCAAGAGTTACGACCGTCTGCACTGCAAAGTGCATGCGTCTTGTGATGCGACATAACGGTTCACGACCGTCTATAGTTTCTGTACTTTCTGTGAAGTTCAGCAAAAGCTGCAGCAGCATTTAACTCTGTTCTATTGTTCCTGTCAATTTCGAAATGTTGCATTAAAATGTACAACAATGGATTAGATGCCTGCAAATTTTACGACCGTCGGCACGCTTTGACCGCTTTCAAAGTACATCCAACCGTGGCACGTTTTTAGTACAAGCTTGACAAAGTCCTGACGCGTGTTCTATAATTACTTGTCGTGCCTTATCTGTTAATAAAAGCTTTAATTACCCACGTTTGAGGTCTCTTAACAACATCTTCAACATCCATCCAAATCCCGCGTGGCTAGGATCCACTTTAAGGTGCATCGGCCGGGAACCCAACCCGGACCGCTCGCGTGGCAGGCGAGCATTCTACCACTGAACCAACAAGGAATCACAGTACCTTACCTGCAAAATCACAGTACCTGCAAATTTTATTTGAAGGGGTTATGAACACTTGATAAGGCTTTTGAAAGCTTCTTCTGTCGGAAAGATGTCGGTCTAACGACTCACCGGAAACTTAATTTTTTTGAGGTATTGCCGTTGCTGGCCCTCTTTCATACCGCAAGATTCCGAACACTATGCAAGGTTCAAGACGCCATATTACTTCTTGACCATTAATAAGTGTCTCGTTCGAGACAGGATTCCAAAATTTGAATCACGCACATTCATGAGAAAGAGCGGAGCGAATAGTTACCTCAAATGTGGGCAATCAAACCGATGATAGGTTTGTGTGTAGGTCGTGGTGCCTGATCGTGGTGCTCTCTTCCGAAGATCGG
>KN166814.1:9664-37863 GCA_000757745.1 Steinernema scapterisci | reverse complement strand
GCCCTATGATATCATAACTTTTGAGACCTGGAATAGGGTCATTCCAAAGTGGCTCAAGGGGATCTCGGAACAGATCGAGGAGGACGACCTTCCGGAGCTCAAGATTCAGTTGTGGTGAGTATAGGACAGTTGGGAATGGCTTTCAAATCTGGACTTTAGCAAAATCTTTGAGGCGGATCTGTGCAGTTTGCCTTTTGACACAAGCAGGATGTATGAGTTCGTGAAGAACAGGCTTCAAAAAGGCAGTTTCGACGACGTGGCTGATGGTCTCGACTGGCTTCATGTAAGAGATCTTGGATCTTTAGACTCATTTTTTGGTCTGATTTTAGCTCCTCGCCAGGATGGAAATCTCCATCCAACTCTCGACACTCCTGGACATGTTTGCCGCCCTCTTATCTCGAATCCACGAGCTCATAATCCCAGACACGGACGAGATTGCTGAATTTGACGAAGGAGGCGGGATCATGGCTATTCACGTCACCGTAATTGACATTCTGTCTCAACAGGTATACTGTAGCCTAACCCAGATCTGTCTAAAATTCCGTCTAGATGAAAATCAACGAGATTGGAATGCACGAAGTCTCATCCCTGTCCGAGCAACTCTTCTCCACATTCTCAGACTTGTTACAATACTCTTCAACAGGCGCTCATGGCTCAGAACACCGCTGCCAGAACCCAGAAATGGATCAGTTCTCAGATTGTCCTCCATGTCAGCAAGCGGCTTTCTTCTACCAGGTTCTCATGCAAATGACCGAGCTGTTGTGTCCCAGACAGCAGATTGCGATTTCTGTTGTTGAGAACGACGATGTGGATGTGCCTACTGAGGCTATAACGCATTCGGAGACAGACACGACACCGTCGTATCTGAGCAATGTGGCTTCGCCTCAGGTTAATCAGGCTACTACTAGCATGGGTGAGTCTGAAATTTTAGTCTAAAAACTTGGAAAATAGTCTAAAAATAGATTAAGACAAAGATAAAAATTGTTTGGGGTCGTGGGGCTCGAACCCAGACCATGTGACTGGGAGGCAGGATCGCTAACCACTGCGCCGCGAAGGCTTGGCTTGCCTGTCTAGTTTCTAATGAGCTTCTTGTCTAGAAACACGCATTTGAGATTGTTCCCGACCGATCGACCGGTTGTAAAAAGCTGAAAATGACCATCTGCGAATGTCTGTCTAGAACTGTTTTCAGACTAGTCTAGACTTAAAAAAGCCATTTTACAGTTCGGCATCTCTTGCAACTGGTTGTTTTTAGTAGACGTCTATTACCGAAACCAGACATTAAATTGCCAGACGTTACCAAAATCGACTTTTGTCTCTGTAGGTGAGTGGATTGGACTCCTGTTTAGCACTCCAGAGGTCCCAGGATCGAACCCCTCAACGTCTAAACATTTCTGGTCTTGATAGCCGAGTGGTTAGTAGTCTTGCCTATCACGCAGAAGGTCACGGGTTCGAATCCTACTCGGGGATTTTTGATTTTTTTTCAGTGACAAGTCCTGTAAAAATCGAGATGGAACCGTCCGAAGGACCCAACAGCCTCCTCCAGTTCCACTCTGCTAGCGTCCAGGAAGAATGCGAAGACTTGGAATTTGTGGGAATCCTTCCAACGGAAGAGATCGAGACTGCCATAGCTCAAGCTGTAACCCTGACCGAGACCGACGTGGGAAGAGAACATTGCCAAGTGGTGACGTCGACTTTGGTCGAAAACCTCAAAGGCACTCCGATCAGCGGTCATGAGCCTGAGAAGACTGAGTTCTGGGACACCTCCGTGGGAAGGTTCAGATTCAGCATAAGCCAATTACCGGCGCAGTTGAAGTTTATCAGGTCCTTGTTGATTGTGAGTCTGGTTCTCAGACGAAAGCTTGAATCTGATGTTTAGAACATTGATGTGGAGACCGACCCAGACGTTCAGTATTTCCTGCTCAACACCCTGAAATTCCTGTGTCTACATTGTGAGGCTCTGAGCAACGCGAGGAGGGAGCATCGAGGATTTCTGATTTGGACGCAGGAGAACCTTCTGACGCCTAAACTGTGGTCTATGTTGAAGTCAGACTATGCTCAGGTATGTCTAGAACTTGATAGAAATAGCTGGTCTGAGGGTGGGGTCGAACCCACGGTCTCTGGATCGGTAGGTAAGCGCGCTAGCCACTGGGCTACAAGGTCAAGTTGATAGCCCAGAGGTCGCGGGTTCGAATCCCTTTAGCTTCCCTTAATTTTTTTGCCTTATTTTAACCGAAATTCGTGCTTTTCCAGATTGGCCAATTAGCAGTGCTCCTAATCCTGCACGCCATAACGCTCCCAAGCGGCGAAGAAGTCTTCTGGAACACCGTCAACGCGGAATTCGTCAGCGACAAGTGGGAAGTCCGCTTCAAAGCTGTTGAGCGAGCCTACGTTCTGGCTCACATGATTGTCACCCCTGCCGTTAAGGCTAATAAGCTCATCCAGACGTGCTTGAGTTGCGCTTTTGCCCATCTTGTGGCTTCGGTCCATGACCCCAACGCCGCTGTTGCCCAGAGGGCCATGTTGGCGCTGCAGGCTATGCCTTCGACGGCCTTGAATGTAAGATTTCTTAAGTCTACTTTTTCTAATTGCAGTTTTAAGCTAATGTGTCTGTGCCTGGAATCCCAGTTTGACTCTTGCATCCTGGACCGAGCTCTCATAATCCACCGTATCCAGCTCCTGACCACCATAGTCCCGGAGGAGAGCATCCTGACCTGGGACTTCTTCATCCAGAGATTCGAGAGCATGGCTCTGGAAAGCCAATTAAGCTGTAAATCGAACCAATCCGGCTTTGTTCAAGACCTGCTCCATTCGGACCCAATGTCAGACTTGTACCAACGCAAGCTGACAAAAGCCAAGAAGGCCCTAAATGACGCAGAAACCGTAAGATCGATCGTCAAGAGCCTCAAAGGAAAATGCCTGAAACACCAATTGACCACGTCGATGCGTGGAGGCGACCCAGAAAACCAAGAATTGCCGCCGTTCTCGCCTACGCAGTCTGACGACGGTTACGGTAGACTCAGGGAATTCACCGACGAAGAGAGCAACATGTGTCTGCTCCTTAATCGCGTCGTGGATCTGGAGAATCCTGAACGCCACTCGGTCTATCTTACCGTATCCCTGTTTGTCAGTTTCCTATGCAACAAGAAATTGAGCGCCCAGGACGAGAAAATGAACGCCAAGAAGCAATCGGTGCTTTTGAGACACTTCAACACGCTTCTGGGTTACAGTAACTCTGAAAAGTGCTTTACGATTCCTCCGCATAGGTTACGGTAAGTCAATTTGAACCTAAAACAGACCTTAAAAAATGTTTGACTGTGAGGGGGATCGAACCCGGGTCTTCAGTTTGGTAGGCGGGAGCGTTAGCCAGTCCGCCAAGCGGCTTTTGTTGAAAATGGGAGGTTGGCGGGATCGAACCTGGGACCTATTGTCTATTAGATGCGCGCCTGAACCACTCGGCTACGCGTGCAAAAGTCTAAATTAGCTGTGTGTCTATCTTTTGCGCCACTTCTTGTCTAGAAAAAGCCATTTGGAAAACTTCACAACCGAGCGACCGGTCAGGAAAAGCTCAAAATCAAGTGGTGGGAAGCTATGTCTAAATACGCTTTTGGATCAGTCTAGACGTTGAAAAGGTCATTTTACAGACCAGACTAGACCTTAAAAGGTTATTTTACAGTCTGAGTGCTGTTTAATCAATCTAACCCACGCTGTTTGACACCGTCTGCAAAGCCTCCCGTGCCTGTAGTCGAGTGGTTAGCGATCCAGCCTACGAATCTGAACATCCGGGTTCGAATCCCACTGGAATCCAACATTTTTCTAACGTCGCCTATGTCTCAAATCCATTTTTTCCAGCAAATCCGCCGTCTGCAACGCATTCCTAACCGGTCTTCCCGAGATCCTCGACTCAAACCTTCTCATCGGCAACCAGATGCTCCCCACAATCGCTCAACTCCTCCTGCACCTCCCATCTCCCCAAAAACTGGCCAGCGACCATTCCATTGCCAACTACTCTCTCTTCCTTCTCGACATTCCTTCCAGACATTCATGGCTCAACACAATCATCCTCATCCTTTATAAGGTAAACCTCAAAGTTGTGATTCTACAGTAACCCAAGCACTTTCAGTACCGCTTCGACAGCGTTCCCATCAACGACGTAATCCTGAAACTCATGTTGATCGTCATCGCGAGTCTGGAAAGTCACGTTCATACCTGCAAACCTGCGGCGACCAGCACAACAGCGTCTCCTGTCGCTCCTCCAACGATTGAATTGCCTGAGTGGACCGATGAGAGCACAGGTGGGGTTACTGTAGGTCCGGAAAATGCAGGAGAAAGTTTCAGGAAGTGATCGAGACGAGGAAGAAGTGATCAAGGAAGAAGAGGACAACGAAGTCGAGCTGAAGGTCACAGAAATCCAGCCCTGCCAGCTCGTCAGACCCGAATCCTTGAAGGTCATGGAAGTGCAGCCAGTGAAGCTCATGACTCTAGAAGAGCATCGGGCTTCGTCTTTGGAAGTCCAAGTCCAACAGCCCGTGTGCAGGATTATCGAACCCAGCGAGCATCCTCCTGACCCTCATCCCTCAAACGTCAAACCCTTCAAATCTCACAGTTTCAAAGAAATGTCTCGGCCACGAAGCTTCAAAGACAAAAAGTTCACGAAAAAATCGAGAAAAATGAAGGCGAATAAGCGTCTTGCGCCTAAGAAGTCCCCAGTCATGGCTGGGGTTAAGGACGGAGTCAAGCTGAGGTGTGGATACTGTCATGAGCCGTTGGAGACATTTGATGAAGAGAGTTTGTCGCTGTGTCTGATTGCTACGGAGACATTCCTGCACAGAGATCCGCAGATGGGGGCGCCGCTGTTGTTCAGGATCTTGAAGACCGTTACGAGGTTAGTTTTTGCAGTCGAAAAACACCAAAATACGGCATTAAAAAGGGTATAAAAATGTTTGGCTCCGAGAGGATTCGAACCCGCGACCTCTGGATTGTCAAGCAGTGACGCTAACCAGCAGGCTATGGCAGCTAAATAACATTTTCCTGTGGCGGGATTCGAACCCACGGCCTCTAGATTGATAATTAGCAGCCATATCCACTGCGCCATGGCAGCTGAAAAATTTTTGTTTGGCCTGAGGTTCGAACCCGTGACCTTCAGACTGACAATCAAAGTCGCTAGCCGCTGCGCTACAGATACAAAATTGTCATTTATGCCCTTCAGACACCGTTCACCGGTCGGTTTTAGACCGATATATGCAATTTCCGACCGGTAAACAATGTCTAAGTTGCTAAAATAACGTTCAAAATTTGCTTTGGTACCTTTCAGACACTAAAGTGCAGTGACTGATCTGTGATTGTAGACAGATCCCTGTCTAGGAATTGGCACATTACTGCATTTTCCGTGTTCAGAAGACGTTGAGCGGTCGAATACAGACAAACTGTGTCGTCTGAAATCTCGTTCCCAGACTGACCCTAAATCTAGCTCAGACATATCCACAGACTGTCTAACTTTCAGGTTCATCGACCACCCAATGTACCCGTGGCACGAGCTGAACATGTTCGTCACCGGCAATAGCCGTAGCGTAGCCAAACAACTCCTAAGAGTCATCCTGCACCAACTGTCTACAAGTGGTATCGCTCTCCAATTGTTCGACAGTTCGGTCGAAAGACCAACTGTTTTCTGGAACGTCATCTGCATCTCTCTCCTCGACTTCCAAGAACTGAATCCTGTGAACCTGATCCAGAACTTGCTCAACGACATGGCTGAAGACTGGCCGTCTAGAATGCCACGGATTCTTCATAATTTGTCTGCTTATGTCGCTCATGTGCCTTGTGATACGTATATCACAAGTTGGAGCGCTGTGATTACAAGTTTGGAGGCGTTCTTTAGGAGGTATCACACTCAGGTATGTTGGAAAAAGCTTAGAAACGTCGAAAATGGCTTTGGAAAATGTTTGGCTTGTAGCCGGACTCGAACCCGTGACCTTCTGACTGGTAATCAGGACCACATGGGAGTACAGGCGAAAGGTCTGGGTTCGAACCCGGCTCGGGTCAAACTTTTTCATTTTGTGATTTTTCGAGCAATCCTGACTTTCCTGACCTTTTCTTCTTCCAGGTCACCACAGAACACTCCCAGACAGCCATCAAAACCGAGTTGAAATGCGCCATTTCCATCGTGAACGTAGTTCTTAAAGTCCAAAATTTCTCTACTTTTAAGGTTTGTCTAATTCCAAAAAATTAGCGTCTAGAACCTATTTACAGTCTGGCGTGGCTCTCGTCGACGCGTTCGCGAAGTGGGTCAACGAAGCCCTCCACGAATGCAAAGTTGACCTTTTGGATCTTCTGAACATCTGCACGGCTTGTAACCGAGCGCTGATCAAGGTCAGACGAGACCTAAAATCTTAAGCCAAAGTCATTTTCAGGAACGAGACAAACAGTGCATGACGAGGTCTATAATCACAGAATTGGTGCAGGCGCTGAAATTCAAATGTACCATGCACGAGGCTAATTATATGACGATTGTGAACTTGATCCTGCAGGATGCAGGCGAGACGGTCAGCGAGGAGATGACAGACGATCAGGTAAAATTTCAGACAAAAGGAGGGTTTAAAATGAAAGTTTCAGTTCAACACTGCCGCCTGCGAAGTAGTCAGACCTCTCCTAAACGACATCCTAGACTTCATAGCCGACCTGCACGTCCTATCCAAGCTCAAGAAGCAAATCAACAACGACACTCTTGGCGGAGATCTTAAAGCCGCCTTAGCCCAAGTCATCTCCATCGAGATGAGCCGCACGAGCGCTAGGGATTGTCGAGCTGTGGCTAGATTCATTCCTTGGCTCATGTCTCCGCCTAACGTTACCCAAGCAGCGGCGAACGCGTTTGCCGAGTCAGTCACCAATGTCAGGATCTTGTCTTGGCTGCTGTTGGGAGCGCTTCACGCGAGTCCTGGGTGTCTTCCTGTGCCTATTGAGTGTAGTAATCACATGGCTGACTACATCCACTTCGTGCTGGCTGGGTTCGCGGATCAAAGCAAGCAATCCGTCGTCCACATGTCAGCCCTCTTCCACGCCTTCCATCTCTGCCAACTCTGGACAGTCTACTGCGAGCAAGCCTCAGCTTCCAGCTACGACCTCGGCCAGCAAGAGTTCTCCCACATTCTGGACTTCTGGGCTCGAGTCACTCCCGCCATTCTTCAACTCCTATCTCACTCTAAAGTGGTACGTCCCTTAAGCCCTTCCCCAGCATTCCTAAAACCCTTTTTTCAGCTCGCCGACATGGTGAACTTGCACTTTGTGAACACGATGCAGTCGCTGCAACAGTGCAACAGCGCTGTCCTTTGCCAGCTCTACCCCATGTGGCAGCCAATCCTCACCGCCTACCACTCGCAGATTCCAAACGCTCTTAGGATCAAACTCGATTCGACGGAAAACCAGCCTTCGTTGCAACTTCAACCGTTGTCGCAGTGGCTAAAGAAAGTCAGATATAAGATTTCTCAGATTGAGCTGCAGACGTCTGCGGCGTCGCCGTTTTATAATGTGTAGATAGGAATGGAAGTTTGTAGATTTTGAGAGATTTTAGTGAAAACGTGTCAAATAAAGAGATTTTTTGTAGGTCGGATGCCATCAGAATTTTAGCGCCTGCATCAATTCTACGATTATGGATTTTGTCATACGCTGTTTGTAGATCAGATGCTTATGAATTTATCAAATTTTGAAGCAAGTTTTTGTTTTTTTAGTTTTTTCAAAGCAAGTTTTTTGTCCAGTCACTTTTTCCTCCGAGCCTTTAAGATTTCTGGTAAATTTTTAAAACTTTAAATTTTAAATTTAACTTAATTTTTGATTCTTTAAGTCACGTCCAAACGCCACAAAGGTGGATCCAATTTTTCTCTCTTTCCTTCAAACACATCTCAAAACTTTAAGTTACTTTAATCGTGTCTTCTGATTCCCGCTTTAACGTTTTGTTGAATTTTTGCCTCTGTGCATCCTCCTAACATTTTTGTCATTTTTGTTCTCTCCGTTTTGCAAGGTTTTAAAAGTGGCCAGTGGATTTGCCTGCTGCTAAAAACACAAAACAGGACCAATTGAACTTTTGATTCATAAACTTGAGGTTCTTTGAAAACATGTTCATTTAGTCTTCTTTTAATCAATTTTTTGGTGTGCGTCAGAGACTTCTTTAAAAACTTAAAAACTTCAAATTTAACTTTAATTTAAAAAATGCAGTTTTTGGTTGTTTATTTTTAGCGTGTGTGATTGCGACGTGCGATGACGTTAACAATAAGTTTTTGATTCAGTTGAGGTTCAAACAATATTGTTTGTCTCTTGAATTCGGTGAATTTTATACCAAAGGATCTCTTTAGCTGAATATTGGTCATTTTTTGATAAGGGGCTGTTGAAGTGCATGCCACTCAAATGTTGTAGAAGACATTTTACTAGAAAGGCTTTACTAGAAAGACCACTTATACTTTCAATTCATAAAGTTGAGGTGCCTATTGTAAAAACATCGCATTCACCACATTCGGGTATTTTTTTAACAGCTGGTCTTAACTTTTTTGTTGCGTTGTTTACAATGTGGATATTCAAGTTCTCTAAAGACGTTGAATTAATCAAGTAACTTATTAGATTCATAAAGTTGAGTTGCCTGTGATCTTGTTCGCTCATGCTCAATGTGTCACGTTAGTGTTAGTGCCAAGTGTCAAATAAAGAGATTCTTTTACATCAGATGTTTATCAAAATTTTTGTGCCTGCACCGATTTTACGATTATGGATCTTGTCATACACTGTTGATCCCTTTGTTCATCAGATGCTTATGAATTTATCAAATTTTGAGGAAACGAGTTTTTTTGTCCACTCACTTTTTCCTCCAAGTCTTTAAGATTCTTGGTAAAATTTTAAAACATCGAATTTTAACTTAACTTAATTTTTGGTTCTTTAAGTCACGTCCAAACACCACAAACGTGGACCAAATTTTACTCTCTTTTCTTCAAACGCATCTCAAACTTTGAGTGACTTTATCGATGTACTCCCGCTATGCCCGCCCTTTGCCTCTGTGCACCCACACCCATTTTTATCATTTTTGTTCTCTCGTCTCTGCACAGTTTTTTGAGCAGCCATCAAGGATTTGCCTGCTGCTAAGGCACGCAAATTAGGACCAATTGAACTTTTGATTCATAAACTTGAGGCCCCTATTGTAAAAAATCTCTTTGAAAATATGTTCATTTGGTCATCGTTTAATCAATTTTTAATTTTTTGGTGCGCGTCGACGACTGCCTTCTTTAAAAACCTTAAAACTTCAAATTTAACTTTAATTTAAAAAATGCAATTTTTGAGTGTTGATTTTGTGTATTAATTACGTTAACAATAACAGTTGAGGTTCAATTAATATTTTTTGCGTCTTGGGTTTGACGGTGTTCATACAAAAGCATCTCTTTGGCTAAATACTACTGGTCATTTTTTGACACCGGACTGATGCACTGCATGCGACTCAAATGTTATAGAAGACATTTTACTAGAAAGCTTGACGTTGGAAATGTAGGTCCAATGTTTTATAGGCACTGTTTATTTTAATTTTTGGTTTTTTTCGTAGATGACTTAATAATCTACGTTTTGGTTTCAAACGTTAATTTTAGCTTCAAGCGGTTTTACACTGCGTAATAGAGATGTTTGCTTGTAAACAGTGTATCTTGCACGCATACATTCAATGTCAATGTGCTATGTGAAGAGAGGATTCGGTTTGTTGATGTGAAAATATGCGTTATACGAAACTACATGAAGGGTGGTCGAAATGTGCAATAACGTTTAGGATAAGAAGCTTATTTAAGCTAAGGTGGTGTTCAAGTAATATTTTTTGCTTAGAAGAGCCTTGCGCTAGTTAGCGAAATTTGGTCAGTTTTTTGCTCCAGGGACAAATCATTTTTAGTGTGTTTTTGTCAGTGGCTATTCAGTTTCAAACGTCGATTTTTGCTTGAAGCCATATTTAACTTGTTAGTGTACTTAGATGCCATGTTTATTATACGCTTACATTCAATGTGCTATGTTAGTATTTTTTGCCGAGAGAATGGCACCTCAATTTCAGTTTAACTTAAAGCTTTAAAAAATCAATTTCAAAAATCCAATGTTAATTTAATTTTTGTCCGCGTAGTAATTGCGTCATGTGTAAATGGAAACTACCTAAAGTGATTGTAACGTGTGATGAAGTTGGAATGCATCTTTTTGAAAATATGTTTATTTGGTCCTTTTTAATCAATTTTTAAGTTTTTTGTACGTGTAACGACGAGCTTCGAAACTTTGAATTTACTTTAATCTTGAAAAAATCCGATTTTTGGTTGTTCAAATGTCAGTTTTTTGATCCCGAACTGCGATAGGCCACTCATCATTCTTGTTTTCTGTGTATTTTTGTCAGTGGCCATTTAGTTTCAAACGTCAATTTTTGGCCGAAGTAGTACTTTACTTGTTAGTGTATTACTTAGATGCCGTGTTTCTTATACGCTTACATTCAATGTGCTATGTTAGAATTTTTTGCCAATGCCAATTTTTGCCAATTTTTTGCCAATTAATCTAGTTTCAGTTTAACTTTAGCTTTTAAAAATTTAATTTCAGAGACTTGATGTTAATTTATTTTTTGGCCGTGTTGGAAGCTACCTAAAGCGATTGTAACGTGCATTTTTCTTGTTTTTGTCTGTGTCTATTTAGTTTCAAACGTTAATTTTAAGCACTTTGCTTGTTGGTGTTTCCTAGATGCCTATGTTTAACTTAAACCTTAAAAAAATATAATTTCAAAATAATTTCAAAATAATTTAATTTTTGGCCGCGCTTTTGACAACCGCATTCTTATGCATTTTTCGGCTTATTTCTAGTAATTGCGGCTTGTGTAAATAGAAACCACCTAAAAAGTGATTGTAGCGTGTGATAAAGATGAGGGGTTTAATTTGCTATTTAGTTCAAAATGTTAATTTCTACGGATAGGCCTATTCGTTCTTATTTTTATTTTTTGGCCGTGTTGGAAGCTACCTAAAGCGATTGTAACGTGCATTTTTCTTGTTTTTGTCTGTGTCTATTTAGTTTCAAACGTTAATTTTTGCTGGAAGTAAAAGATACCATGTTTCTTATACGCTTATATTAACTATGCTATGTTAGTATTTTTTGTTCGCAGGGAAGCATTCCGCTAGGTAATTTTAAAAGCTTATTTTTTGTAGGTTTTTACTTCCTAGTTTATCAAATTCATGGACAACTCATTTTTAGCGTGTTTTTGTCAGTGGCTATTCAGTTTTAAACGTTAATTTTTGCATAAAGTACGCTAGTTCCTAGTGTATTACCTAGATGCCAAGTTACTTATACGCGTATATTAACTATGCTATGTTAGCATTTTTTGCTGGGTTCTGTTTGGCAATTTTAAAAGTTTATTTTTGGTGGTGTTGTCTTCCTTAACTTTTAATAAATTTTTGACAAGTTGATATGTGCTCTGTTCACGTTGTCTCTGAGCTCACTGCACAGTAATCAATATTTAAATGAATGTTAAGCAAATCAAAAAAACAAATTTTCTTAATTTTTTGAAATAAATTAATACAGATAAAATTTTAAATAAATTTGGTTTTTACTGGGTTTTTGCTGTTTAGGCAAGTACTCATAAGTCATAATTTTTGCATTTTTCAGTTATTTGATGAGATTGATAGATTTATGTCAATGACTACAAAGTCAAAAAGGGTGTTTTTTGTAATGCTCATTTTATCAATATTTCAGGCTTTTTTGCAATATCTTAGATGTGACCCCAAGCTCACGTTAGCGGTTTCATATTTTATGGTGCAGCCATGAAACTAGTTAAAACTGCCAAAATCTTAATAAAGTGGCTTTTTAAAATTAATTAAATAAAATGTTTTATAAATTTGTTTTTTACTGTTTTTTTGCTGTTTAGGCAAGTACTCATAAGTCGAAATTTTTGAACTCTTCCGTAGAGTGCATTTATTGAATGGGATTGATAGATTTTTGTTAATGATTAGTAAGTCAAAAAGGGCGTTTTTTCTTTTTAGGCTTTTTTGCTATCTCTTAGATGTGACCGCAAGCTAACGTTAGCCATATTGTATTTTTTGGTGCATCCGTCAAATTCCCTAGAGTTTCTTGTCATAACTACAAAAATCTCAATAAAGTGGAGCATCTCTGCGGCCTTCAAAACGTACCCTGTTTTTTAAGTTTTGAAAATTGGGCTTTAGGTTTGTTTCCCACTTGTTTTCCCACGTCCCCCTCTCGCCCTTCTCCAGCGATCAACAATCACTCCTCTTCGGAATTCCGGGCGATCTCATCTCTTTAGTGAAAGCGGGGTGCGGCAGCGAACAGTCCAAAAGTGGCTCTGCCGACGGTCGTCAGCGTCAGCCAAAGCAGGCAAGGAAAGTGAAAAGAAGCGACTCCGTCTCATTGCCAGCGCTGTGGCTATGCAAAACAGTGGTGCCACATGGTCGCCCCGCTGTGGTGATGTGCGCTTTGGTGGAGCTATGCAACTGTTGGTGCTTTGCTTTTGGAACTTTCCGATTTCCGCCTGCACCGAAGTAACTCATGTGGCGCCCATAGCGCTATGTCTCCATCGGGGTTTGTGTCAGCGGACAGCTTCGAAGCAGAGAGCTCCGCGGAGGTCCACAGCGCGCGTGGGGTGTCATGGCAACATCATCGCCGTCCGCGGCCTGCACGAGTAGGACGGGTTTAATTGATAGAATTAGCCTGTTGAGAGGTCTCTCTTTCGTGTTTATGCGTATTTGGTATTCTGGCGGCTTAGAAGACACGTTTTCAGACATTTCGCTAGTTACGATGACCCATCAGTCAAGTCAGTCCGGTCGCCAATTCGCCTCGCCAAGCCTCAACGTGAGCGACCCAGCGTTCTATCAGAGGATGGCTCGTGGAATACTGTTCCCTCGGTATCAGCCCTATCTCGTTCCTTCCACCTCTGGAAACCGCCGTTCTAGTCAAACCCAACTCAGCCATCCAACTCAGTCACTCAGTCATACCCATGCTATCCAGAGCTCCCTGCCTCAGCTCCCTGCCCAGCTCCCATCTCTCTTTGAGTATCTCCCCCGATCCTCGACTGCCAGTTTTGGCAATTATGAAGATTCAAATGCTGTGGCTGCTGCGTACGCAGCTGCCCTAAAAGTTGCAAGCCAAGGCCTCCAATTCCAAGGATTCCAACCCCAGATCATCCAGGCCCCTCCAGTGATTTCTGCCTCATCGGCCCACGACCTCCAAGCCCTCCCTCAGAACCACATTTCGCCTTCTCCGAGCCGTTTGGAGACTCCCCCAACTGCTCATCTCCCTGCCCAGAACCAGCCTTCCAGCTCCTCCCCCCAAACTGAGACTAACGCCATGCTGATCATCCACGACACCTTCTCGGGACAGATCTTCGAGTTCCCCCTAGGGGATATGGACTCTGCAATGGTGAGAATAGGTGCAGCCGAAGGTACGTGGCCTGCATCCTCAACTTTTCAAACCCGAACTTTCAGACTGCACCATTCAATACCCAAACTGCGCGGCTCTGCAAGGTCGCGAGATCCTAGTAACCTATAGGAACAACGCCGAAGAGCCTAAGGTGGAGGCAAAGCTCTTGAACCTCGAGGACTCGAGAGCCTTATGGGGACCCGTGGAGTTCAAAGTCGTCCCCCACACCTACACCGTAAACATGGATGGTAAGCTGTAATTTAAGACAATTCTAAGAAAATCGACTTTAGAGTGTGCAATCGAGACCAGGATTAAGCTGTCCGCGAAGCCCAGACCGAAGCTCACCCGCCGTATGTGCGCGCGCTGCAAGGAGGTCTTCTGGAAACCCGTCAAGTAAGTCACGGATCCTCTCCATGTCCTATCAAGCCCCAATTTAGGCTCTCTCCTTGCGGCCACACGGTCTGTGCCGGGTGTCTTCCGGCAATCCACGATGTCCCCGACCCGATCAGAGAGTGTCCGATTTGTGAAGGACGCTTCACCGAAGTCGCCCGAGACTTCGACATGGAGCAAGAAGTCGCCACATTTCTGGCAAAACACGGTTAGATTTAAAGTTTGCGATTCTGGTTAAAATAGTGATTTTAGGGCGTGCCTTGGATCCGGCAGTTTGTGCGAGGAGGAGCCTGGCTGACACTATCAGCCCTTTGCTGATAGATTGTCCAAGGGTGGCTATTCCGGAGCCGCTCGGAGGAAAGCCGGTTGAAAGAGCTCGTGGGAGTATTCCTGGGTCTAGGGGACTTTGAGCACACTTATTCTATTTGTACATATATCATAGCCAAAATAAATTTCTAATCGTTTCAAAACACCGAAAATGGTTAAGTATGATTAAGAGTCGTCCCAGAGTCTCTCAGCAGTCGATTACTATGACTCATCTTTTGGGATACCGTCGTTCTTCGTCAGCGTTTAGGAGTGATTAAGCCCTTGCAAACCCTATCAAGGCAAGTTTCAGTCGAGATGAGCCAACGTTCGAACGTATGTATTTCCTGACGTTCCAACGCTTATCCCAACGCTTGTCGCAACCCATCCTTGACCGCTAAAGTCCCCAAAGTCCTGCCAAAATACACTTCTAATCTCTTCAAGACACCGAAAATGATTGAGTATGTTTAAGAGTCATCCCGGAGTCTCTCAACAGTCGATTACTCAGCTTGTTTCAGCTTGGGGCATGGTCGCCTAAATCAGAAGCGATGGTCGGCCTTTAGGGGTGATTAAGCCGTTCCGGGAAAATTGGATATGGTCTTGCAGATCCAAGTTTAGCAGAAAGCAGCGTCCCATGGCAAATTCGGCTTATTTTCAGGTCCAGAAAATCTTAAAGTTTTGATTTTTTAAATTGTTTTCATGTGTCTTAATTCAAATTTCAGCTTTTTTGGTCTCTGATTTTGCCTCCGATTTTTGTCGGTTTCTTCAACGTTCAAATCTAATCTAAACCAATTTTTCACTTCAGCATATGACAATTTAGCAATGCACTTGCGTAACCAAACATTGAAGTTAATTTCTAAGAGCTACTTTTGAAGAAGCATGGTATGCCCGTTTGCTTACGTTTATGGTCATTTTCCGTTTTAGCGTAACTCATGTTTTATTAAAAATTTTTGGGATGTTTTGAAATCAAGACTTTAAAATGTTAAAAAAGTTTTATTTTTAAAAGGCTTTGTTTCGAGGCACTGCTGTCGAGGCTTTGCTGTTGAGCAAATGTAGCAACAACACGAATGAATTCGCTTGGACTTTAATGTTTATTCGTGTTTTTTTTGGATTTGAGTCTTTTTACCCTTTTAGACAAGTTTTTAAAGGTTCAAACCGCAGTTAAACACTTTTAAATTGCTCGTCAAATTTAAACTCGTTAAATTTAAAGAAAACATTAACGTAAGAGTTTTAATAAGTTTAAAAGTGATTTTTTGAACAACGAAGTTGAGTGAAGTTTTGATTTGTTATACATACTCTATTGCAAGAAGAATTCAAGAATGTTGTTTTTTGACTTTGTGTTTTTGACTTTGACTTTGAATCAAAAGTTTGGAAATATTTAATTTTTGATTACCAGCTGCAATTCCTAAAATCAATTCAAATTTTTGGCTGGAGTTACTTCACACACTTTAATTAAGTCTTTACAGGAAATGAACCTTGTGGCTCTAAGGCTAAAAACGCCATTTTTTGTAATTTTTTGCACCGAGCGAAAACTGTGTATCTGTATTTAGCACTCTAAGTCAGCGTCCGGATCTCTTTATTGTTATTTAGGACGGTCTTTAAAAAGGGAATCTTGTGAGGCTCATATGAGGTCGTCGGCCGCCAAAGGGCAAAGTTTTATTGTTGCTTGTTTTTTGCTGCTTTATACAAGTCACAACTAAGAATTTATCGGATTTTTCGGACAATTTACTTAAATTATTAATAACCCCCCTCAAACACCTTTAAATTGCTGCTCAATCGGTTGTTTGCAACCGTTAAATTTGAGTATTTAGAAATCATATTTTTTGAACGAAAGCGTGGCATTCTTGCGACGCTTATTACTTTTACTAAAATCTTTTCTTTAGTCTTAATTTTTTGTTCACATTGGACTTGCACAATTGGCATAATTCCACTTTAATTTTGTTTTTTTTTTTTGAATTGTTAAATTGTTGTATATAGTATTACAAGGAGAATTTAAAAAGGTTGTTTTTTGAGTCTGCGTTTCTCAAACCCAAAGTTTGGAAATAGTTGATTTTTGATCACCAGCTGGAATTCCTAAAATCAATTCAAATTTTTGGCTGGAGTTACTTCACACACTTTAAATGAATCTCCGCAGAACACAAACCTTGTGGCTCTAAGGCTAAAAACGCCATTTTTTGTAATTTTTTGCACCGAGCGAAAACTTTGTATCTGTATTGTAGTGTCTGGATCTGTTTATTGATCTTCAAGACGGTCTTTAAAAAGGCGATTTTGTGAGGCTCATGTGAGGTCGCCGGCCGCCAAAGGGCAAAGTTTAATAGTGGCTTGTTTTTTGTTGCCTCATTCACGTTACAACTAAGATAAGATTACTAAGGAACCTAAATTATTAATAACCCCAGTTCAACACCTTTAAATTGCTGCTCAATCGGTTGTTTGCAGCTCGTTAAACTTGAATAATTAAAAATTATATTTTTTGAACGAACGCGTGGCATTCTTGCGACGCTTATTATTTTTACTCAAATCTTTAAAAACTAGCCTTAATTTTTTGTTTACCTTAAATGTGCATAATTGGCATAATTTCACTTTAATTAATCTTAAAATACAATTTTTTTGAGGACAGATACACCGTTCTGTTATCATTTTAACATTTTGTTAAGTCTAAGTCTTGTTAAGTTAAGATAAACTTTTTTGCCGATTTTTTGAACATTTTAAGCTTGAAAAAACATGTCATAAATTTGGTCAAAAACTCAACTTTTAACCCTTTTAAGCTATGCAATTTTACAATTTTTTGCTGGCAGACATGGTTCGTTTCCTCTGCCGCTAAAGTCCCGTTCCCAACCTCCAGTCGTCCCAGCAAACTACGTCTCTCTATCAGTCGATCATAACTCATCTTATGGGATACCGTCGTTCTTTGTCAGCGGTCAGGGGTGATTAAGCCCTTCTAGGATGGCAGTTTGCAAACCCCAACAAGGCAGGTTTCAGCCGTTATGAACTGACGTCCCAACGCTCGCCCCAACCTTAAAGCCCCATTTCCCACCTCCAGTCGTCCCAGCGAACTACATTCCCCGTCCAAATTTGTATTATTGCATGTCTCCCTCGCCAACAAATCAATCCATTTCCAATTATCTCGCCCGCGCTCAGGAGAGTATTACAGATTGATTTGGCACGGAAGGGCCGCAAGCGGGAGAGCCTGTGTCAAAGGATACCTCTGAGGCAGTGGAGGCAGCGGAGGTTCCGAGCGCGCGTGGCAGTGTCATGGCAACACGGCGTCGTCCGCGGCCTGCACGGGTAGGACGAGTTTAATTGAGAGAGTTATTGGCCACTCGTCTCCGCGACACTCATGAGTCTCTCTTTCGCGACACTGCGCATTTATTATTCTCTTGTGGTTGAGGTGAAACTTTGCGTTTTTCAGGAGTCGGAATCTCAGGATTTGGCCTGTTTTAAGGCTAGAGTGACTAGGTTTGGTCTTAAGGTCCTTCCAAAGGCTTCTTTTCTGAGTTTCTAAGTTCCTGATTTAGAGCTTTAGATCTAAATGGAGACCGAGACCGACGTCCCCCTCGACCCTTCCGGCTACCGTATCGAAGATCCCGACAGCCCTGAGATTCCGGCTGAGCTACTTCTACCCGCTCAGCTACAATTCCCATCTCCCTCCTGGATGCTCTACATCCAAAACGCCGTGGATATGGCCGTCTACAAGTTCCCTATCTTTCAGGACGCTAGGGTCATCCGGATTGGGGCTTCATCAGGTAAGAATCCGCCTAGAACTCGTGCCTAACTTGTGCCAATCCTTGACTCAGACTGCACGCTCCAGTTCCCCAACTGCCGCTATCTCCAAGGACGCGAAGTCCTCGTCATCTGCGATCCAGACAACAATGCAGCCGACGACGTAGAACCCGAAATCCACTTCCACCCAAGTCCGGAAGATCAAAGGGAACCGCTGACTTCCGAAGAGTCCAGGAGGCTCTGCCACCCGATGCAAAACCTGGTCGTTCCTCCTTGGCAGGTGTCCTATGCTGAACGTAAGGATACTGTAGATTTGACCCCTAAAGAGTCAAGATTTTTAGATGTCCAGATCGATGCTGCCATTGTCTCAACAGGTCCGGAGAAGACTGCACATCAGGGTCAGGAGGATCTAATGGTCAAGAGGGCTAACTCCTTGAAGTGCAAGATCTGCGGAGACTTCTTCTGGAAGCCGGTTATGTGAGTCATAAGCCCATTTTAGGCTGATAATGAGGTCTGATTCTAGGCTGTACCCTTGTTTCCACATCATCTGCGCTGGGTGTCTCCGGGATATCTACGACGAAGAGACCCCAAATCGGGTTTGCCAACTCTGTGGCACCCCCATCGGAGTCATCACTAAGAACCGCAATCTGGAAAAGGAGGTCTACGAGTTCTTGAAGGCTCACGGTAAGATTCCAACCTCGAGTTTCCGATAGATGCAGAGTTTTTAGGCCAAGTCAGAAACCCAAACCTGATGCCGAAAAAGGACCTAAACGACACGATCAGTCCCAGGAACTCCGAAGTCATCCATCTCCCCATCCCAATCTGTCCTAAAGTAGATAAGGGTGTCGAACCCGTGTTTGAGATGTCGTGCATGCACCCTGATCCGTGTGATTATAATTTGGTGAATGCTTGAGGACTCAAATACGTGATATTTATGTAGATCTTCAGTTTCTGTGATGTCTCCGTTAGATCTAAACTTAGTGTTCTTCTCTTGTCTTAGCTCTTTACTTTGTTTGTGGAGACCAAACCACTAAAGCAGTTCCCAAAGCCCCCGAACCCACTCTGCAAAAACTTGTTTACTACATCGTTTTTTCCTTAGGATATGCACGAAGAACGTTGTTTACTCAACGAGCTTAGGAGGACGCAAGAACTAGCGGAGAGATCACAAATCGCCTCGTCCAAACAGCGATAAAAATAAATCCGTTTCTCAGCTGATGAGAAGAGGATGGAGGAGTGATCGATTAACGGTCAATTCGCTCACGAGGAACATCGAATCACACGTGGATGAGGATAAAGTGGGTTTGAAGGACTTTGATCGGAGGCTTTGGATATAGCCTTAAGTCTACAAAAGCGGTTTTAGAGTTTGGGCTTAGTTTGGCAGATAGGAAACTTGGCTGAGGAGTGCTTTTTTGCTTTTGTCGGGTTTCTTCAAGTTAGCTGTTTTCTGAAATGCTAAGATCTGGAGGAAAGGTGGAAAGGGTGGTTCTTCTGGAACCTTCCACAGGACCGAAAACTGTATTTTCGTCCTTAGCGCTCTTAAAATAGATTTATGTCCCCGTCTGGATCTGTTTACGGATCTTCAAGACGGTCCTCAAAAGGGCAGTCTTGTGAGGCTCATGTGAGGTCGTCGGCGGTCAAAGGACAAAGTTGCTTTCTTCAAATTACAACTAAAGAATAGAATGTAAACCATTTTTTGATCTCGGAAGTAAAACTCGAAAACAACTTTTTACATGAATTTGATTTTTGTAACTTTTTTCGCTTTGCCTTATTTTTTTTTTTTGTTTTTTTTTACTTTAAATATGTTTTTCTTTAAATAAAATATTTTTATGTCATTTTTATAAATACATTTATGTCCCCGGGCAATCTTGTGAGGCTCATGTGAGGTCGTCGGCCGCCAAAGGACAAAGTTTTATCGTTGCTTGTTTATTTTTGTTGCTTTTTTCAAGATACAATTCAGAATTTTTTGGATAGAATTTATCATAAGATTGCTCAACATCTTACCTAAATCATTTTTTTATCTCGGAAGTTTAACTGGAAAACAACTTTTTCCATAAATTTGATTTTTTTGGGCTTTTTTCGCTTTGCCTTGTTTTTTAGGTTTAAAACAAATTTCATTTTTAAGGTTTTTTAAACAAATTTTAATACATTTAAAAGTAATATTTTCGAGAATCCGATGAGCGCTCTTGTGCCACAAGGCAATCTTGTTGGGTTCATGTGAGGACGTCTGGGGTCAAAGGGCAAAAGAGCTTTCTTGTTAATTTGAATTTCGGTGTGCTTAGCACATTTTACATGGATTTAATATGCCGTCTGGATCCGTTTAATTTGGCCAACCTTTTCAGCTTTCTGCGGCTTCAGTTTCAATATTTTTAAAGAGTATTTTTGTTTTCTAATTTTCCCTTCTGAGCAACTCTGAGAAAAGTCGGAATTAACGTCTTAAAACATCTTTTTTCTGGAACCTTCCACTGCGACTAAAAACTGTATTTCTGTCCTTAAAATAGATTGATGTCCCCGTCTGGATCTGTTTACGGATCTTAAAGACGGTCCTCGAAAGGGCGACCTTGTGAGGCTCATGTGAGGTCGTCAGCGGCCAAAGGGCAAAGTGCGACTTTCCATTAAAGCTTTTAGTTTTTTTATGTTGTTTTAGTTGTGTTCCAATTGTAAATTTTTAATGATAAGACCGTTTAAATAATGCACTTTTGACCCAAATTTTGAATTTCGACAACGTTTCATGGGTCTTCGGCGCGTTGAAGGCATGAAATAACGTTTCTCAATGATCCCTCAGCTGTGTGAAACTTTGGGTTACCTTCAAAATTGAGAAAATTTTTTGAATTTTATTATTCTTAACTCATTTTAAAGACAATATTTTTGGTGCTTGGATGAAATATCTGCTTGAGCCAGAGCCAGAGGTAAAGAGGGTGGCCAAAAGGCAAAGTTCGAATTTTACAAATTTTAAGGATCAGTTTTTTGGCTTTTGACGATGCTTCCTAAAACTAATTTTTTTCGGATTTTTTTGGAGAGGAAATTTTTCGGGATCGACAAAATTTTTGGGCTGGAGATGGATTACTTCTTGAGCCATCTTACATTAGTAGCAGTCGAAATAGAGGAGTAACAGCTTCTGTTCATCAACCCAAAACCCTAAAAATTGCTTTCTTCTTGAACCTTCTAGAGCGATCGAAAACAGTATTTCTGTCATTAACACTCTTAAAATAGATTTATGTCCCTGTCTGGGTCTGTTTACGGATCTTAAAGACGGTCCTCACAAGGGCAACCTTGTGAGGAATCATGTGAGGTCGTCGGCGGCCAAAGGGCAAAGTTCGACTTTTATGGATTTCCTCAAGATTCTCCTTCTTTGCACTGTTTTAAAGCCAAATAAATTAGGCCTGTATTTTATAGATTCGTGTCTCTCAAACCCTTTAATAAACGCACCTAAAGATCTAAAGCTATACTCACTAAGTCTGTCCTTTGCCCTCACGTGTCAAACATGTTTACGTGATCCCCCCAAGCTGCTCACCGGCCGCCATCATAAACCAACGCCGCTCAACGATCCCTAACTTGTGCGCGGTTATGACTCGAGGCTCAGTTCATGGTCAAGGATCAAGGCTCAACTGGAGCTGGAGGCTCACGCTTCAACCCCAGCTCCCAAGTCCACAACACCTGCGTTGCGAAAATTGTCCTTTGGCGTCTTCAAAGCCACATTTGTTTAGGTGCAGAGCACCTGGTGCAGGCTACACTTTTGTTGCCAGTTGTGAATCATGGAATAGTGGGGGAGGTGGGGAGCCAAGTGCACACACAGTACAAAGGCACCTACTTTAGCAAAACAACAAAAATAGCTCCGATCGCTAATTAATGAGCCTTCAGATATGTTGGATCCTATTTCCGCTCCTCTCCGTGCGTCATCCACCACGTTCCTGACCTCTTTATGTGCAATTTTCACCATTTTGCAGGCCAAAACAAATCTTATTTTCAAGCTTCTCACTAATAGTTAGCTTGTCCTACCAATCTGGTGCTCATCACGAGGCCACCACGGATCAAAGTTCACGCATAGTCCCCCACTGCCTCCTCGTGATAGGTCATCGGTTCGCGACAGCCGCTTTGATATTCTTAGGGCGGCACGTCATCTTCCTCAGCCGCGCTGTTTTTGCCCAACCCATCCCTCCAGAGGAGAAGAAGCGTGTCGCCGCTGCCGCGGTCAGCTGATCGGAGAACGGCGCCCGCCTCCTCCGGGGCTGATCTTTTACAGATACAAATACGTGCGAGGCAGCGCCACTCGTTCTTTAACCCCTCGCGGCGTCCCCTCGTTCCCGAGCACCCCTCTGTTGCCCTCTGACCTTTGTCCCATTTTGCAGATCCACGATGGCCCAGGTCCCCAAATTGCAGAACATCCTTCTGCGCCAGTTCGCCGCCAACGACAACAGCCTCGAAGCGTGGCGGTTTCTGCCGTTCCACGTCGCTACCCGACTCGCGCGTATCCGGGCCGACATTCTTCTGTTCCAGAGGCTTCATGAGAACTTCGTGAAATTCCCGAGGGACTGCAGTGTGCTCGATCCTGAGACTGGCATGTTCGACCCGGAGAGATCGATAAAATCGGCCAAAGATCAGATGGATATTTTGGACTATTTTCGCGTTTGCACTGTTAACGATTTGGTGCAGGTGAGTTTTGGCTGATTTTTGTCTATTTTTATGGGATTTTCGGGGGAAGTGGAATAGAATAGCTTCAAAACTGTCGAAAATAGTTTTGGTTTTGGTTAGCTTGGGATGATGGCTTGAGCTCAATTTTTTGGATGTTAGAGCACGTTACAGTAAGCGATGTGCATGTTTAAAATGAAAACTTCAATTTTTTGGATTTATCAATTGCGGTCTGAATATGTAGGATTTGGAGTCTGACCTGTTCGACCCGGGGAGATCGATAAAGTCGGTTAAAAGTCAGATGTGTATTTTTGATTTTCGGTTTGCCGGCCAAATTCAGTTTGTTAGGTTCAATCTTGATGCTTAAATCTGAGTCAATTTAAAGGTGATTTTTGAATCTTAGCTACCTGATCTGAGAAGGGGTCGAAAATCAATTCCAGGCTGGAATTTCTTGCCAAACAGAAAATTTTAAAACTGCATTTTTTGCTTAACGAATTCAAACTCCTTTTTAACATTTTAAGATGGTGCTTAAGCAAGGATTAAATTGTAAAATTTTGAATTTTGAGTTGTTTTGTGAAGTGTCAATTTACGGTGTTTTGAAGGACAGCTTCACAATTAGCAAAATTGAGCAAAACTTATAATCATTAATTTTTGTTAACTTCCACACGATTCCATGACTCATAGTAACTTGATTCGAGCAGCTTTCAGGTTTTACAGTTTGACCTTTAATTTTGCTTAAGGCATAATTCTGGAAGGAACGGCTTGTTAGGTTATCAGCGAACTAGGAGTTAACCGTTATTTTTGCGTTTTCTTCCAAAAAGCCTGTTTAGACTTTATTCAGTGTTTTGAATTTCTATTTTTTGTTGGGACGCTTCGGTCTCGTCCCCAGGAAATAGATAGTAAATCCTAATTTTGGCGTATTTTGTCAAGATCGCTTTGTTTTGACAATCCATTTTTGTGTTTTTTTAGTCTTCAGGCTTCTCAAACATTTTTGCTACGATTCCGTGGTTCCCTAAAGACCTTCAATATTCCCCAACACCCCACTTAACTCTCCCAATTCCCCTTCTATTGTGCACCAAGTCACAAGCCGCTCAATTTTTGATCTCCCCCCTCAAAAATCGATTCTTAACCTATAAATACCCACTCTCGCTCCCAAAGTACGGACAACACCGCACCCCCAAATTCTTGGGAAAACAATGATTTATCGAAATGTCCTCTTTTTAAGCTTTATCCTTTCATCACAACAGCTGCCGAGCTTTTGTGATGAGGGGGTGAAAGGGGTGAATCAGTGCTTGTTGGGTGCAGATGCAGGTGGAGGTGGGAAACAGTCAACAATTAGTCCATGGTAGAACGTGATCGGGGTTGAGAGGACGTGAGGAATGATAGAGGTTGGTGATTTGGAGGTGTTGCTGAAGGGACCAGAGATTTCGAAATTGGAATTGAGTCATGAGGATTGGGAATTGATGGGCTGGAATGAGGTGGAAAACAGGGTGGTGACGCATGGGGGGAATGACGAAATTGGGGTTTTGGGGGATTGGATTTGGGGACAATTTGGGACACGAAGATCTTAAGTATTGATGCCTGAATTCCAGGAATGCCAAGAAGTCTGGCACTCGCTGACCGACTACCAGCGCGTGAGCCTCATGAGCGACACCTTCCCCATTATGGCCGCGGCCGTCGAGCTCTGGGATAACCCTCTCCACCACAACCATTCCGAAATCATCAACTACTGTGCTTCGGTCCACTGCGCCGAGCATGGCTGGATTCCGGCCCTGGTCAAGTGAGTTCATGTCCTAACTGGCCCACCCTGACCTCTCCTCCTCATTTCCAGGCACCTCCGCCGAGTCGAAGAAGCCAAACTGCCCTCCACGATCACCGAATGCCTGAACCGGGCGCTCCAACAACGCCATTTCCACGTGGTCTTCTACCTGAGCACCCAGGAAGAATTCGCCAGCAAACTCATGCTCGACCGCATCGAATCCGGCTTCTTCTTGATCTTCCCTGACGGCCAGATCGGAACCTATTTCGCTAGCAAGCTCTTCGCCATGGCCGCTTGTGTTCCCGGACTTCGTCCTGTCGCTGCCACGCTTCTCCATTGCCTGCACGAGAACGACCGCCAGAATCTCCGCGCCAGGCTTGTGGACGTCGACTCAAAACGCGCAATCAGTGGATATGACATCATCCGTAAGCAGTTCCCCGCCATGCTCAAAGTGAACTAATGTTGTTGTTGTGATCTCAAATGAGTAGTGATGATGATGACTTCGTGGATTTTGAGTTCGCTTTGGTGATGTACATATTGTGTTTGTGATGTACAGCGTTTAATTATTATTATTTGTTGGTGTGAATAAAGTGAACGGAAATAAGGACTTTGTTGAGAACAGATCATGACGGAGAGATAGGGAAAGCAGGACCGCATGGATCAGGGTCTGATTCTGAGCATGGATCAGTTCATCCCCTTCCTCTCCTTTGTCCACGGCACTTTCGTGTCTCTTAAAAGCGCTTCTGTAGCTTGGTTAAGGTGATTCGGTGATGTGTATTCTGCACCTAGGCGCTGACCTGCACCGTAGAGTTGTTTGAAAACACTGAAGTCTTGGATTGGAGGACTGCTTGAGGCTGAAGAAGCCCCTTAAGACCACCATAGACAAGCTGTAGATTCAGGAATTGAAGTCTGTGGCGTAAGCGGACTCCCCTCAGGTTGCCTCAAAGTTGGTCGCTTAGAAGCTTTCGTGTGGACAGGAGGATTTGGTTGCCCGAAGAGGATCTGAAGCGTAGTGAAGGATCAGTGGCGCTAGGAAAGAAGCGGTGGCCTTGGATCAGGATTTGATTCTGAGAATGGATCAGTTCTTAAGACCCTTAAGACCACCGTCGACAGGCTGCCAATCCAGGAATTGACGCATGCTTCTCTCAGCTTGCCTTGGAGTTGGTCACTCAGTGGCTTTCGTGTGGATAATAGAAGAGTTTGGCTGTTCTGGAGCGGTGATGTGATGGCCGATTGGGTTTGGTTGGAGGTTTGGGGGTCCTTCAAAGCTGGCTGAAGTCCTGCGAGAACGAGTTAAATCACGAGAATTCATGAGATTTCCGAAATGTGAATCGGCGAGGCCGGTTTGAAATGCCCAACGCTAAGGAGGTCCGTTTGCGAGGCTGAAGAGAGAGGCATTCGAGGGTTTTGCGCAACGGATTCATGTCGGATTCGTCCGTTCCACGGCGATCTGCTTTCCCTCAATAACTGAGGTTTCCACTCAAGACTCACAGCAAAGTTCAGCGTTCGGCTTTCGGCTTTCGAAATTGATTACTTTGCTCGTTTCAAGCGCCGCTTTCCGTCGTGCCAATCTTCCGTGCATTTTCCCGTTGATTTCTCAGTTGTTTCAGAAATGAGCTTCGAGGGAATAATACCGGGCGCGTTCAACGGTCCGTTCAAGTGCGCCAAAATCGGTGGATTCGAGTGGTAAGCGCTTATTCCGATCAACCCACTGCATGGATTTTTAGGACCTTCCTCGAAAACCCCGACTGCGACTCTGTTCCCCATACGGAAAAGTGCACATACCTAACGTGCCAGCCGGAACGCAGACCGAGCGAAGCGCTCTGGAGCTGCCTGGTCAAGGGAACGTTCGATCTCACGGCCACTGATGGATCCAAGCAAGCCACATTCCATAGTGTAACTTCCCCAACTGGTTATGATTTCTCTGATCTGTGTATTTTGTGGAACTTCCGCCTGAATGGACAGCCGGATCGACAAGTCCATGTGCACCGAAAAGCTTCATCCTTCGCCGAAGCCAGGCGCATTTTTCCCGAAGGATACAATGGTCAGATTCGCATCGAAATCCTCGAGTATGAAACATGTCATGTTCTCCCTAAATCCTCTATTTCAGGTCCTTCTCTGCGGACCTTTCGAAACGTGATAACCCGCTGATCGAAGAGCCTTCGGATGCTGCGCATCTCAAGATTTACGATTTGGAGAACGGCAGGGCCACCTGGTACCATCAACGCAAGAACGGCCACGACATTTGGCTCTCGAAGAAAGTAAGGAGCATCTTATTTCCGGACCTTTAAACACGTATTCCAGGTTCTGAGCCTTCATTCGTCGTACTTCAAGACCCTGTTCATGACGAATCTTAAGGAAAAAGCGGAAGATTTCTACGAGCTGAAGGACGTGAATTTCGGCGAGTTCGTCCATTTCCTCGCTATCGTCCACGGCATCTATCTTTCCATCGACAGTAGGTCATTTTCCTCCTTTCACGTCTACATAGCTCGTTTCAGAGAATTCTGTGGAGTACCTCTTGGAGCTGGGAGACCGTTTCATGTGCAAGCTCGTCCTGCACCACTGCGAAGCTTTTCTCGAGAACGCTGAGGTTAAGGATATCCCGCTTATGAAGAAGCTTCGCCTCGCTGATCGTCACAGGCTCACCAAGCTCCTGATGGACACCATCGAGAAGATGTCCATCGCAGAGCTGAAATCCATGCGTCACTTGGGGTTATCGGAGTTCGCCTCAAAGTTGATTGTCGAGAAGTTTTCGTGTTATTAGTTGTTCTTGGATTGGGTTAATAAATGAGTGGTTCTGAGCAGGCCTGAACGTGTTCACAGAGATACCAAGGAGCCCAGGGGGCCGGGCTGTCGTTTCCGAGCGATCCAGACATTGGTTCGAGGCCCAGACGTCTGAAACTGATCCAGATTCGATTCGGTTATGTTTGGTTTCGCTGTCCCTGTCTAAGCACTTCAACCATCTGCCTAGACCATGGACACAGACGTCTCAAATTGCCAGTCGCTCAGACTCATTTCAAACCTCAAAACCAGGCATGAACCGGTCGGTTTGCAGCTCCTCAAGCTTCCAAGCCGAGCCACCCATTCTCTCACGTCATAAGCCCCAATACAGTAACCAATATTACCAAATCTATGCTTGAAATTCAAAAACAGACAACAATAACTCAAGCAACAAAAATAACAACAGCAAACATCGACGGAAACAATTAAATAAGTCTGGTTAGAAGATGATAGGCGGAGAAGAGGAAGATCCCGATGATCAGGAACGAGAAGATGGGCCAACGGCCGTACAGGAAGTTGCGCTTTTCCTGGAAACGAGCCCATTAAAACTGCAAAAATAAGGTCAAAACGCTTACTGCAACGTTAGGAGCCTTGGCAACCCGTGAAGGGACCGGCGCCTTGGGACGGGGAATCTCTTCAGCGGAGATTTCTTCTTGGAACGGCGTTCTCTCGGGAGTTCGCTGGAGAATGTATATTAGAAACTGCTGAATTCTAAGAATTTCCTTACCATTCCCACGGAGACAGAGTCCGAAATCTGTTTAGAGAAGAACGCAGCCAGTGGATTCATATCGGCTTCAGTGGGACGAGGGCGATAGAAGTAGATCCGTGGAGGAGAACGCGGAGCGTTCGGGTCGACTGGACGAAGCAGAGGTCCTCTGGTTCCGATCTGAGCCATGATCGCCTGGATTTGAGCTTGGCTCGGGGGCTGAAATTCACGGAAATCAAGTGGTAGTCAAGATCAGGAGAACTCACTTCAGGTCGAGGACCAACGGGAAGCCGACGACGACGGGTGGTGACGGGCGTCGTGGGGGAGTCAGCCCTCTTGCGGTGGACGGGATTCATGGCTCCTGGAATAAGACAAATAGGTGAAGAATAAGGCACGTGTCGTCAAAGATCACGCAAATACAAGAACTTGAACCAAGATAGCTTCAGCTGGTCGATGACCACTGTTCCCAAACCCGATCCCCGTTGACAAGTTATTTATGAAACGGGATTTTGCAAC
>KN166812.1:4381-16927 GCA_000757745.1 Steinernema scapterisci | reverse complement strand
CGCGCTTCCGTCGGTCGAATTCCTTCAGAACTGACTGCTCTCCGGGGTTCGACAGGTTAGCGTAGTCGACCATTCCGTTTGACGCCATATATGGGAGATCCTAGAAATAAGGAACGCGGTTAACCTTCGGCAAAATGTTGCAACGATAAGGACGCGTTAAATGGTCACGGGGGAGTAGGAAGTAATGCGAGATGGAGGAACAACGCAGCTCATCCAGGCCGCTTATTCCCACCTTACACACCTATTAAGAGTCAGATACTGAACCGATTTCAACGGATATTTCAAGAAATGCAAATTGAGTTCAACGGAACGAATATTTATTACAACATAAAAATAAAAATACATGAGAATTAATGAGACGGGTCCATCCCCTGAGCCACGAGCTCCTTTTGAAGCATAGCCTGGAGATCGGTCAGCTTCCTCTTCAGAACGCTGACGCCGCTCAGGACTATGCTCTCAGCTTTGAGAGCACCGGTCGACTCGACGCCAAACCAGAACTTGTTCGGCTTTCCCGTGGCGTCGTACGGTGCTTCATACTCGTTCTCGTCAAGCTGCGAGAACTCGCTCTTCGGCCAGTCTTCAGGTTTGGCGTAAACCGTGTGGCGGAAGGCGTTGTCGGGGTCGTAGTTGAACGCCATCTGGGAACACGGGTTCCACTTGGCATGTTCCTTGCCGAAGCCCTGAAAAAAACGCAAGTTAGTTGTGAAAAGCTCAAATTAAGAACGGACCTTCTTGGCAAAACACTTCATCTTGACTTCCTGACCCTTGCGCAGCTTGACAATCAAGATGTCTTCGGATTGGGCCGATTCGCCATCGCCAGCGAGGCCGCTTCTCTTCAGATGTTCACCGCAGGCAGGGACGACCATGGGGTTCGAGGAGCGCATGTCGTTGGACGTCACGGCTCGGGTGCCTTCGTCGTCGCAGCGGACGCTCACGGTGAATTCCACGGCGCATTCGTGACAGAATTCCAGGCAAGAACAATCCTGAAATGGGAGATTTAGAGTCAGGTTTGGAAACGACCGGTTGATATGATTTTCAAAAAGGCAAAATGAAGTCCGCTCAGTGTCTGGAATTGCTGTCTAAGACGCTGGAAGTCGTGTCTGGAAATCGACCTAGACTGACTGCCTTGTGGCAGTTTATTGCGCTTTCGTCTCAAGCCGAGTTTCTAGACAAAGCCGGACGCCAGCGATTACCAGATAGACAGCCAAACATGTCTAGACAGCGCCAAACCAAGTTCAAGCTGTCTGATTCGCATAGCCGTCTTATCACAGCTCCCAATACCCATTTTCACTCAATTTTCGCCCAAAATTAGCCTCAAATCATCATAAAAGACTCACCCGAGAATACTGAAGCCGATCGACGATGTTATTGGACGTCAGCGGAATCAATCCCATCCGATGCGCGATGAATTCGTCGTGAAGAACACTGGTGTTGACTTCTATCTGGACCCAATCAATGGCTGAAAGAGATCTCATTAGAATCTTATCAGAATCACACGATTACTCACCCATAGTAGGAGTTTCAGCGATGAAAACGCGTCTGAGAGAGTTGGCAACGCTGAGATCGGTGTCTTCGAGGACGAAGTTGACGGTCTCATCGGTCAGCGTGGTGAGGGTGACCTGGGGCTGATTGGCGTACGGCATCTCTGGGATTCGACGGCTTAGGAGAGAACCGCAATCTGAAAACAATTGCTTAAACGGAGTTCACGCCTGGGATTATGCGATGCTAGGCACAATTTGACGGAAAGAAGCGATGCTTGGGGTTAGTTGCCAAGTTCGGGAGAGTTTCGAAAAGTGTGTTCGCTTCCGCCCTTCAGCCATCAGGTAAGTCGTGGCGGGACATCTATTGGGAACGCGGGCGTCAGTGAGCTTTTCGACGACTCTGAAACGTTAATTTGACCTTGTTTTTGTCCGAAATGAAGGTGAAATGGTGCTGAACAATCGATGTAGCCGAGTGGAAACATGTGCCATAAGTTTAGTAAAGTTTACATGTGTGGCTACTAGACTGCTTTGGGATAGAACTTTAATGTGAGCGTTTGTGGTGTAATGGTCAGCATGGTTGCCTTCCAAGCAATCGACAGGGGTTCGATTCCCCTCAGACGCAGTAACTTTTTGGTTTTGTTTTGGCATTTTTCACGTGTACTCTTGATGTCGTAGTCGTGTCATTATGTTCCTCAAAGGGAGTTTTGGAAACTTTTATTGAAAATACGAAAATAGTGGTGCACAGAAAGAGCGCTCACATATGGATAGGATGGATATCGAGAGGGGGTTACATAAGGGGTCACATAAGTGATTACGGTGGGAATGGATGGCTAGCGCCAGTCACAAAATGGATATAGTAAGATAAGAACATCTCACACGGATGCCGTAAATCACCTTCACAACATCACATGGTTACATGGTTGGAAGCTTCTACTGATTTACTCCGCTGACTTCTGATTGCTTTCTCATGGTTTCTGACTTCTTCCGCTGATGGATTTGCTAATTTTTCTGATTTGATATGATTCTGGCTTCTTTTCCTGATTTAGGTTTCAATTTGCAGATTTGACTTTCTTGACTTTCAAAGATTCAGAGCGCTCATGGATCGGAATAAGATCGCAAGATCGCTCTACGAGGCACGATAACAGATTGAGCAGATCTGGTTGAAGGTTTCTCCCGTCTTTCTATGGATCCCAGTCTTAGTAATAAGCTTCCAGAGACGGATTTCTGCCTGTGGAACGCCGTTGATGTGTCCGAGATACATGGCTCGCTGGAACTTCTTTGGCTCTTTGGGATCGCGTTGACGCAGAGCAAATGGAACTTGCTTCCAGAGCAGTTCCGTCAGGGTATTGAGGTATACGGAGAGGGTCAGACCTGAAAATAGCGTACATTCACTCTTCAGGTTCCTCGCTTACCTTCAGCATGACCATGTCTCAGAAAATGGGATAGGAGAGAGCCCAGGCACGAGAACACAGGCAGATCCGCCTTCTTATTGATCTCCGTGACCCGTTCGCACTCCTTCAGAAGTTCTAGGAAGTGCTTTTCGATCTTCTCAAATCCGGCGTCGGTCTTCAAGCTGTAGTTTCCCTCGTTATCGTTCTTCAGCAGACAGGAAAGACTAACAGCAATATGGAAATACTCAAATCTGTTCAGCTCTGCGTGGTTTCCTCGAGCCGCAGATTGGAGAAGACGAGCGGCGGACACAAAGAGCTTCATGGAGAGATGCTCCTTGTTGGCGAGGACGATGGTTAACAGGTCCATGTAGCCTGGAACAAGCTCCTATCTTACGTTGGCTAAATCATGAAATCAGAAACTCACGTTCATCGCCTTTGAAGAACGGCTCCATGACGTCAATGACGATTTTCCCGAGACTCCAGCGGAAGTGTTTCGGTCCAATCGTTCTTCGGTTCAGTTCGGAAAGGTGGTCCAACACCTCTTGGGCGAGGGCCTTCGGGGAAGTGGGTTCGGCGGGCATTTGAGAGGGTCTGAAATACACAGCAAGGATAGTAACGATCTCTAAGACACGCTAAGGAACATCTCGAGCCGGAAAAGAAGCAGAAACTCAGATAGGAAAAGGTCAAATAAGTTAGTTTGAAAGCCCTAAACCGGCTTGAATCATAAGCACAAGACACGGGGCGCGGGACCCAGGAATCGCTATGGAAGGGCGCGAGTGGACTCAAAAGAGCTCACAATTCAAGCTCTAAAATTTGGGCTCCCAAGCCCAAAAATGAAGTCAAAGAAGGGTTGAACGTTGGCGCAAACTGCCTGCAAACAGTGACAAGCAGTGACCACCTAAAGTGCCCAAAACCGCCGGAACACCCTGCATGAACCAGGTTGTGCAAGAAAAACTTAGCAAGCGACGTCACAGAGAGCTGGTGCAGGCTGTACGGCTCTAAATTTCGCATAAAGACAGCTGACCGCGGCGCGCAACCTCCTCCCAGGAACGCAACTTTCACAAATGACCGTGTGCTGCTGCTTGCGGCACTTAAATACTGTCCCAGCTGACCCCAACTTGGGCTCCCTAATCGCGGTAAGAAAGTGACCTCAGATCGCACTCGCAGCTGACTGCACGAAAAGACTACTAAAAGAAGCGGTCCAAATAGGTGTCCAAAATGAGGGTAAAATTCGTGTCCAAAAGTGGGTGCCAAAATGGGACTCAAAACAAGGCGCCGCGCGCTCTTTGAACATATCTGTCCAAAAGTGACCTCTCGAAGTGGCCAAAATCACGCCAAAATGGCATATACCAGCTCGCGCAAGATGACCTTAGCAGCGAGTGACGTCACAGAAGTAGGTCCACGTTCTGCAACAAGACAGCTGATCGCGGCGCGGAAGCTCTTCCCAGAGACACAATGATCGCGACTGAGAGCGCGCTGTCGCTTGCAGCGCACAGGTAAGGAGATTTTAAGCGCTTTTAAAAAACTGTTTAGAACAGCCTGCACGAGCTGAATTCAAAGGAACGCTCAAATTAGACGCCGCAACCTATCGGAGTGCAATACTCATTTCCCGAAAATGACCCAAACTGAGCCAGGCGCGGCTGCTTGCGCTAGAGAACCTAGGTCAAAAGTGACGTCATAGTGAGCTGGTGCAGGCTAAAAGCTCAAAATGCTAAAAATTGTCTTTAAGAAGCCTTCGAAAAGGTCCAGTAAGAGATCAACTCACACTAATCCAGGCCTAGAGACACGGGTACGCTTTGCCTCAAGTCAGCTGATCGCGGGCACAACCTCTTCCCAGCAACACAATGATCGCAAGTGAGCGCGCGCTGTCGCTTGCGGCGCACCGGTTAAGGCGTTTGAAACGCTTCCGACAAGCTGTTTAGAACAGATCCAACTTGTTGACCTCAACGCGGTGTGACGTCACAGCAAGCGGGTGCAGGCAAGAAATACGAAATCATCTGGAAGAGAGACGGCGGGAGGTCACGTGCCTGCACGTTGTGGGCACGCCGCTAGCATCCTGACCTCGGCTTTCCGAAGTCAGGCCACCGGATGGACATGATAATGAAGGACTTGAGGTTGCGCCAACGCCGATAGTTTACATTAACTCTTTAAGATTGTGGTTGCCGTCTTTATGAGTCGCCCTTACCACAAAGCCGCGATCTTGTGTTTATAGGAAACTGATCCTTTCCGCGTAAGGATTCGTCATCTTTGTTCGATTTGGCTGTAAAGCGGCACTCGCAAGAACAGAAAGGCAAAAAGCGACCCAACGGAGATAAAACACTTCGCCAGTTCGCGCGCGAGGTATAAACAGATCTGGTTTTCACTTATCTAACGCGTTTGTGGTGTAATGGTCAGCATGGTTGCCTTCCAAGCAATCGACAGGGGTTCGATTCCCCTCAGACGCAGACTTTTTTGAAGTTTGAAAATAAGCCAGATTTGAATTTTTGCTTCAAGTTGTGCGCCAGCAACGCCTAGAACTGAGCTTGAAACTACAACTAGACCACAGGTAAGACTAGAGCGAACCCATTCAATTTTTAAGAGCGCCCATTCCCAGGAGAACTCAAATACAAACGACCAATTGTCGTTTGTTGCGACTTTCGCCGGCGGCGTAGCGATAAACAAGCTCCGTTGCAACCGTTGCGCACGTTGCAGCCTGCACTTTTACGGTGACTCTCATTCAGGAATTCATGAATAGCGAAAAGACTACAGAAACGTCATTTGTGACGAACCTAGCGGGAGGCAATTAACAGCGGGTGACAGGGTCAAAAACGTCATTTTTAGAGATCTCCAAATGTCAGTTTTGGCTAAACTTGGTCATGGAAAGTTGAAAATATAATTATCCCAGGCCCGTCTTCCGCTCCCAGCGCGCACCCTCTTGCCACCAAAACAGAAATGACAAAGACCTCCTCGTCCGATGGCACACGGACGTTGACAATGCCTGCCACAACAGGATCACATGATTCGACAGTGCAGCCGACTGCCAAAAGACGGTCTCTGCCAAACAGTGACCTTTTCAAAATTCCGAAAATGGCTCCAAGACACATAAACTAGCGCCGACCATTTGTGACTTCGGCACATAATTACGTCACTTTGATCAAAACACGATCGATGATAAACGCGATTAAAGCAGAATTCGAGAACATCTGATGAGAGCAAGCGCGCGCGTTAACGGTGGCTGAGAGTGTGTCGTCACTTTTAAGAAGCCAGTTAAGTAATGGAAGGTCACATGATTTTAGAGCATCCGGGAGGTGGACGTGACAAAGTCAAAAACGTCTGCATCGGCCGGGAATCGAACCCGGGCCGCCCGCGTGGCAGGCGAGCATTCTACCACTGAACCACCGATGCTTGTCCAATTGACCACTGCGAATGAGATATCCCCGCGGGCAACACAGTGACCAAAGCGAGACGTAAACAAGTTCTGCCGGTCACTTTCTAACGCGTTTGTGGTGTAATGGTCAGCATGGTTGCCTTCCAAGCAATCGACAGGGGTTCGATTCCCCTCAGACGCATACATTTTTAGGTCAGATTTCCTTAGTCCAAATCTTCATTTTACACCTTTGTTTCCTCTAAACTCGTGTCATGCAATAACGAATCTCACGCTATTCCTTCATCCTGCACCCAAAGACTACAAAAACAGATAGAACAGATCTGATCAATCCCCAGTTTCCCATTCTTCCCCACAACCTTCCTCGTTATTAACTTCCACAAGCGATTTTGTGGCTGTCGTTTTCCATTAATAGACGTGATTACACGCGCACGTTGGTATTTCACAGGTTCTGCTGGATAACGACGACGTAGCCTCGTAGAGTTACATTTCCATAAGATGGTCGTGATCGTGTTTAGGTACTCGGATAAGGAGATACCTAAACGTGGAACTTAAGGATTCATAAGCGCCAAATCCAAGCTGACCTTGAGGCTGTCCATGCCTCAGATAATGCGAGATTAACGACGAGGTGCAGGCGAAATTCGGCAGATTTGATCTAGCATTATAGTCCGCCACCTCCTTGCCTCTCTCCAGCAGTTTTAGGTAATACTCCTTAATTTTAGGAAAGCTCGTCTTGAGACAGAAATCCGCATGTCCAGCGTTGTTCTTAAGGATACAGAAGAGACTAACCACGGTGTGGAGAAAGCCAAAACGGTCAATGAAGGCGAGGTGGTGCTTATGGGCCTCGTTTATGAGCTGCTCGGCACGGGTGAAGAGGGACATCGAGAGATAGGTCTTGTTGCTGATTAGGAACGTGAAGAGGTCACGATAGCCTGAGCATAACAGGATATAAAGCTTAGGAAAGACGGCTTACGGTCATTCCCAGTCAAGCATGGTCCCAGGATATCGATCTGGCCACGGCAGAATCGCAGATCGCAAGGTTTCACCTTCAGATGCAGGAGGATCTCGTTTGCTATGTCCATGTATCCTTAAATCTAAAAACCAGAGATCAAACTCGACAGAAATCGCGGAAATCGCCTACCTGTTGCCAAATCGGATCTCCAGAGATCTCGTCCCCAAAGTGACTCATGAAAAGTCGATAAATCGACAAGGAATCGATCACGCAGCCGGCGCGGTTCCCCCGACCCTAGGAATCGTTTGCCTACCAGCTGATTGGCGCCAAAACCCCACAAGAAAAACAGGCAAATAAGAATCTCAGCGCGACGAGGGCCGACGGTCGGCAGCGGCCCGAGTTGCCCTTTAACGCGCTGGAACTCTGACAAGGTGGATGACTAATGCCGATCACATGAGGATCGCATTTGGCGACACAAAGAGAACGCTGACTGATCCATGTCATCCCTCCAGATACGCCAGAATGCTAAGAACGCCAACAAATACATATTAAAACAGGTATAAACAAACAATTCCAAGAATTCGAAACAATAAATCAGGCGGCTTCATGCGAAGACGAAGTGGTGAGGTTCGGCGCTTTGAGGATTTCCACGGACGGTGATTCCGGGTTTTGCGCAATAGCCAGCTTCATCTCCTTGAGGAGTTTCAGCTTCATTTTGCGCTTCTCGTTGTAGGCGCGCATCCGATCGCGGTTGGCGATCCGGCGCTCTTCTTCGGTGTTGAACCTGCGGCGCGTTTTACGGATCTTCGGCGAGGGGACGAAATCGTCGTCATCGTCATCTGAAACCCGATGAGTGAGAAACGTAAGAGAGTTCCAAGATTTATTAACATATGAAATTTTCCAAGATTCAATCCAACCGAGGCCACTTACTCCTTTCTTGCGCTTCCTGCTGCTCCCTTGCGTTGACCTTCGCGATGAAGTCGTTCATCCTGGCGCAAGCGGAAGTCCATCTTCGCATCAATTCCGGGTTGCGTTCTTCCAGCATCTTGTTCAGGGTTTCCGTCAGGAGCACCGGGTTCGCCGCTTGATTCTGGGGCAAAGCGGCGGCCACGTTCTGAGGCAGAGCGGCGTCCTGGAAATTCGGAATATCCTGGGTCGTCGGCTTGGGTTTGTTCTGCTTCCTGAAATTCTCGAACTGAGATCTCGGATCTCTCAAAAACTTCGCTTACCTGGGTTTGTACTTGCGCGGCTTGGGAAGCGCCTCCGGCTGAGCGATTTCGAGTTCTGGAACATTCTGGAGAACCGGTGGAGTTTCGACAGCAGCCTGAGGGGTGGCAGGCGCCTTCTTTGGCGTCAATTCTGACAGAACTGAGTTCACCTTCCTTCTGAAAATCACAGAAATGAGCGTTTTGATACGGCAGAGAGTTCTCACCTTGGCGGTTCCATGATGATGTCCTCCGATCCCCCGAGAACGACCTGAGCCGGTCCTTCCACGCTGCAGTTTCCGAGTTTCTCGCGTAAGAATCTCACGTCGTCAATCGAAAGACGGTCGAATTCTTCGCGTTTCCACATCCGGGCAAACCTAAAAAAGCGTCATTAATATCTGTCAAATTAGCCAAAGTCGAACTCACTTCTTGGAATAAGTGCTGACGCTGCGAGTCATGTCTTCACGGTTGAACTTCGCTTCCCTCCAGAACGTGCCGCTGAAGGGGTTCAGGATCGTCGGCAGCGGTGCATTATCGGGAGCCTTCCTGACTTGCTGGAGCACGATTTCCCAAAGGCGGTCGTCTTCGGCAACACTGAAGTGGGCGCGGCGAAGTCGCTGCGGAGATTCGTCGCTGGAATTCATCGTTTCCACGATATTCGCTCCAGAGGACAACGCTGGATCTCGGACGACCGGTCAGCGTCGGATCGTCCGCTTCGAATAACATCAGACTGAAACGAGACAGATGTTGCAGATTCAGACAAACGAACTGCAAATCGCGACGCGTGGCGGAATTCAGGCGAACTTCGAATTTTGAAATTCCAGACAGATTTCAAACGTGTCTAGACAGGATGCGAAAATGTCTGGTTTGGGGTTCATTTTGAGGGAAAGCGGCGCTTGGGTGCGGTCGGTCAATTCTAGCGTCAATTTCAGCACAAATTCGGCCAAATTTGTGCCCTCTGAACATCTTTCAAAACGCAAAAATTGTTGAATGCCTTGCGGAACTCTTTAAAACCCCTTTCGCCATCATTTGTCTCAGGAATCACACTGCCATTAGGCCGAAAGCGACCGAGAATGCGAACCTCGAAGCCCCGAACACGCTCCAGGCTTGTTTCCGTTCCAAGCCAGCGGTTCATGGATCTCTTGTGTTCCAAAAGTGGCGTCTGACGTTCACCGAATTTCAAAAAAGCCCTGTTGTCCAGGTCCCGACGCGAAAACGATTTGTAAATGTATCGTCTTGTGGATCGCATCGGTTTGCCCAAATTCTTGGAATCACACTCCCTCTTGGCCTTGCTCTCCGTGGATCTGTGGCCTTGCTTTCCGTTGATCTGTGTTTCAGAAGATCTGGGATCAGATTGACGATCAGTTCCTTGGCTATCCGTTGTTGTCCACCCGTTCTTCCATCTTTGATCGCCTGCGCACTCTTTTTGCATCCGTTACTCATCATGTATGCACGTTTCCATCACCGTAAATCCTCATCCGAACCCATTTCCACCTCACGCGCTCTTCAATTCCACCTGTTCGCATGTTTACCAGCGTTTTTTGGCATAAGAAATGCGAAGCAACGTGATTTTCCGAAGTTCCGCCTTGTTTACGGCCTCATTGCTCTCGCGAACGCAGCTTTTCGCCTTTGAACGTGCGGTAAATATGAAAAATTGAAACTGTTGTGCGTCCCGGGCGGAATGGGATTCAAATCTTGCCGCAGCTGTCCAGCGTCAGTTTGTAGTTCCGCCTTTGAGAAGCGCTTGTGTTTTGGACGTTTTTTAATCCGATTTTGTGCCGAAATCGCGCGAAAATGATATCCATAAGCCGTGTTTTTCTGTAAATCGTATCCTTCACTTTCGGGACCACCTGCAGCTCGCCTGCGTCGCGGATCCCCGTCGACGCCCGAGGGGGAATCAATAAACGCGCCGTGCTATTGTTTGTTATTAGCGGAGTTTATGTACGTGACATTTACCGTGTGATTTGTTTCAGAATTAATATGGCAGCCGTAAAGAAGGCCGGCGGCAAGAAGAAGCAGACGAAGCAAAGTGAGTTTATGCCTTTTGTCCTTCAGCTTCTGATGGTTCCATTTTCTAGATGCCGATCTGGATGACCTCGACAACATCCTGAAGGAGATCGAGGCGTCTGAAGGCAAGAAGGGCAAGAAGGAGAAGGCCCCTGCTGGAGGTAAGTGATTCTCTGGGATTGGGGAAGGGAGATCTGAGCTAGGCACGACCGGTCCTTCGTTCTGAGGTGGTCCAGAAATGACGGAATCCCGCCGATTCGGGAGACATCCGGTGTTTGCCTAGACGTCTTATTCAGACAGCATCCAGACAAGTCAAGACTCATTTCATGTGGGATCGAGTGAGAGGGACTGGTCGGAACCTAGGATCCTTGGGTTTCGGGTTGAATTCTATGCAAAACATGACTTATTTCCCCTTTTACAGATGCCAAGAAGGCCGCCAAAGTCGAAGAGAAGGCCGCCGCTGAAGCCGTCTTCGAGGACATCAAGAAACTGAAGTCCATCGACGAGCAGTTCGCCAACGGAAAGTACCCCGTCGGAGAAATCCACGAGTACCCGATCGACAAGGACGACACGACCGCCATCAACCGGATGACCAGCGCCGAGAAGAAGGCCATTGAATCCCAACATGAAGAAATCTACAACGATTTCCGCCGTGCCGCCGAAGCCCATCGTCAAACCCGCAAGTACGTCAAGTCGTGGATCAAGCCAGGAATGACCATGATCGAGATTTGGTAAGTTCTATTCTAGTCCCTGGACTTGGCTGACTTTTCTCGTTTCAGCGAACGCCTCGAAGCGCACTCGCGCAAGATGATCAAGGAGCAGGGACTTGACGCCGGATTGGCCTTCCCTACCGGATGTTCCATCAACAACTGCGCTGCGCACTACACTCCCAACGCCGGAGATCCCACCGTCCTCCAATACGGAGACGTGTGCAAGATCGATTACGGAGTCCACGTCAACGGCCGCATTATCGACTGCGCCTTCACCCAGAGCTTCGATCCCAAGTACGACGCTCTCATTGAAGCCGTCAAGGAGGCCACGAACGCCGGAATCAAGGAGGCCGGTATTGATGTCCGACTTTGCGACATCGGAGCCGCCATTGAGGAGGTCATGACCTCTCACGAGGTCGAGCTCGACGGCAAGACCTACGTGGTGAAGCCCATCCGTAACCTCAACGGTGAGTCCACTTCTCTCCTATCCAGATTTTCAAATTCTCGGTTTCAGGACACTCCATCTCACAGTACCAAATCCACGCCGGAAAGTCCGTTCCTATCGTCAAGGGAGGTGAACAGACCAAGATGGAAGAGAACGAATTCTACGCCATCGAAACCTTCGGAAGTACAGGCAAGGGATTCGTCCACGAAGACATGGAGTGCAGTCACTACATGAAGGACTTCGACCTCCACAGCGAGCGCATCGGACTTCGGTAAGCTTCCTACCTCTCTGAACTCATGGACTCATCCAAACCCTCATTTCAGCCTCAACAAGAGCAAGCAGCTCCTAAACACGATCAACAAGAACTTCGGAACCCTCGCTTTCTGTCGCCGTTGGTTGGATCGCGCCGGAGAGACCAAGTACCTGATGGCGCTTAAGGATCTGTGCGACAAGGGCATCGTTACGCCTTACCCACCACTCTGTGACGTGAAGGGTAGCTACACGGCCCAGTGGGAGCACACTATTATGCTTCGCCCCACCTGCAAAGAAGTCGTTAGTCGTGGCGATGATTATTGATTGTTATTACTGTTTGTTGCTTTTGTTGAACATAAATTATGTAACCGAGTTCAGCGTTTGTCGTCCACGTAACCTCTCTTTGGTCACAGATCGGTCTTAGGCTTAGGACCGACCGGTGCGAGAGGTTCATTGTGGCCAAAATGAGTTTAAGCATTGGACCGTCTAGTCTGTCAGACTCGGGAGCTGTCTGATTGGGGCTCAATTCGGTCTTCAATTTGGCTGGTTCGTGTCTGGAAACATCATTTTCACCGTTCCCGACATGTGAACCGGTTGGCCTCTGAGCCGATCGGCAGACAGTCTAGGTTTCAGGTGTCTGTGTCTAGCTTGTTGTGACCACCTCGCGTCAGTCTGGAATCCTTTGCCACTTTCAGTTTGAGACAGGTCTGAAATCTCAAATTGGCTGTTTTGAGTAGAC
>KN166811.1:11657-39722 GCA_000757745.1 Steinernema scapterisci | reverse complement strand
GCGTCTTCAAGGTTAGAAGGGTCAAAAGCGGGGTGGTCGAAGTTGAACTGAGGGGTAAAGTGACTCGCACGTTCCCCTGGGTGTCTTCGGATGTGCAGAGAAGCGGAAAATGGGTTTAAAAACATGGCGAAAGGTCGTTTGATGTCACATGCATGACGCGTACGGGGGGAAATCTAGCGAATTACGGTTTACGCAACTAGGCGAGCGCGCTGTTGACTTAAATTGATCGACGATGTGGAAAAGGTTCAAAACCCAAACCAAGTGCAGGCGTGGAGGAATGGATGGAATTTGGAGCTTGTGTAATGACGTCTATTTGATGTTTTTGCCATTTCAGAGTTGCGGAAATCTGGCGGTTCTGTGCTCAAGGTGTTCCCAAAACGTGATTTCCGGGCTTTGCCCAAGGTGGGTCACCATGACCCAATGGTGGGTCACCATGACCCAATGGAGGGTCACCATGACCCAATGGAGGGTCACCATGACCTAGGATGGGTCACCATGACCTAGGATGGGTCACCATGACCCAGTAGGACAGTTTACCCCTGTGCCTTGCCTCAGGTGGGTAACTTTTGCTCCAGGTCGTAACTACGCTTTAGGTGGGTCACCATGATCCAATGGTGGATGACATGACCCAGTAGGACCGTTTACCCCAGTGGGGTAACTTCGTCCCCAGTTGGGTCACCAAGTCTAAGGGGGTCACCAAGCCCAAGTTGGATCATTAAGGTTGGGTCACCATATCCGTACGAGTTGTGTTACGTTGCCCGGATCCCAGTTGAATCACTTTGCCCGAGTCCCAGGTGGTTCATTATGCACGAGTTGGGTCACTTTTCTCCAACCCCAGTTGGATTACTCTGCTCGAGCCCGAGTTGAATGATCATGGCTCAATCGGATTACCACGCCCCATTTGGATCTAGTCATGTTCAAACATTTATTACACATCTCAAAAACCCTTATTTACAGTTACAAGTGTTCTATATGCAAATCTGACCCGATAAAGCTTTTGTTCTTGTTTTGACCTCTCTGCCACTTGGAGCCCCTAGACCTGGAAACCGTCATTCGAATAGCCATGATTCGCTTTCTGGTCTTCCTTGGCTTCATTAATCGTTGAGAACTCAGGAATGTCAAATCTCTTCCAGTCAGGTTTTGTGTCCACCGGGGTGATGAGACACTGATCTGAGGCTATGGAGTTGGAGTGGTTCAGGATTGAGACCCCGCTGTCTTGGCTGTATTGGGCTGAGGCTTTGAAGGGTTTTTGGGGAATTTCGGGGTCTGGTGGTGGCATTAGTTGGTTCTGAAATCCAATGAAGTGAATCACGATTAGGGAGTACTAAAGCTACCGTATCCGAAGCGTCCCTAACGTTGTAATAATCCTTCTGGGAGTCCAGCTTCAGATAGGAATACTCATCCGTGATGTCCTCCAACTGAGACGCCAATTTCTGTCGAATCGTGGAGAACTCTGGTCGACTGTTAGGGTCAGCCTTCCAGCACTGCATCATCACATTGTAGCTGGAATCAAACAGTCTTAAAAAGTCCAAAAATGCTGAAAATCTTACAAAGAATCAGGACAGTTGTCAGGCTGTTCCATGCGCTGTCCGGACTCGAGATACGTGTACATATCATCAGGCTGGATACAAGGATACGGACTGCCTCCAAGAGTGATAATCTCGAACATGAGGACTCCAAATGACCACACATCAGATTTGCTGGTGAACTCGTAATCTCGGATCGCTTCTGGAGACATCCACTTGATAGGGAGACGGCCTCCCTGGCTTATGTAGTTAGCACTGTCGGCGTAGATGAACCGACACAGGCCGAAATCTCCGATTTTGCAGTAGTTCTTGTCGTGGACAAGGACGTTTCGGGCGGCCACATCGCGATGGACGTATTTCTTTTGGGCTAGGTAGTCCTGAATTTTGAGTGTTAGGAGAGGATGGCTACTAAGATGAGTCCTACCAGGCCATAACTGATCTGGACTGCAAACATGAGGAGCTGTTTGAGGGTGATGACCATGTCCAGCTCGTAGTTGGTTTCTGCGGGGTTTGTGTAGTCGACGCCGACTTTGTCGAGCTGAAAACAGCAAAATTCAGTTGCGTTTAAGGTTAAATCTAATGCTGTTTGAGAAGTTGACGGTGTGGCTCAGTGGCAAAGCTCTAGACTAATAGGCGAGAGGTCGCAGGTTCGATTCCCCCCACCTCTTTGACTTTTCTTTGACCTTCGGGGGTTTGAACCCGTAATCTTCTGTGCGGTAGTCCGACACTTTACCACTCTGCCACACAGACAATCTGACTCGACAGTTCGAAAATGGTATGTTTCCATGGAGACTCGAACCCGTGACCTTGTGTACCATAATCAATCACTCTATCACTCCGCCACATAGACCTAATCAGCCATAATTAACCCGTTTTGAGCGTCTTTCACGCGTGTTGAAGCCGCGACTTACCCTCAACATATACTCACACCGCTCCCTGAGATAATGCAGCAGATCCCCATCGCTACAGTACTCCACCACCAGACAATACGGCTCCGACTCGGTAACACAGGCCAGCATGTTAACCAGACGTTCATGATAGCCCAGGTTCTTCATGAGAGCGATTTCCCGCAGGAATTCGGATTTAGACATGTCGTCGGCGTATTCTGGAAGAACCCTATCCTTAACCATTTACTAGAGCTACGGTACCTGGAAGCATTTTCACAGCCACATCACAATTCTCCGTTCTCATGAGGCTGACGCCAAGAGCCGACTGGGCGTCTTTGTGCGCCTTAGCTTTGCCGATGAGTTTTCCCAAAAACACGGACCCAAAAGCTCCTGATCCGAGCTTCTTCTCGTCGTAGATGATAAGGTTCCGGCGTTCCAATTCCCAAATATCGTTCCTAAGTACAACTTGTTAGAGCCTGACTAGTGAAAGTAGACCCACTTCTTAGGAAAGTCGGTATATCGCTCTTCTTGCTCCCGTTTCATAGTCTTCAAGTGGAACTCCATTTGCTGTTTTTCGCGTCGGGACCGGTAGGTACAGTAGGCCAGAGTAGCGATCAGACCTATTAGGATGAAGAGTCCAGCAATGCCAAGACCCACGTAGAGGCCAACGTTTGGTTTAATGTAGTCTGAAACTCGAAAATTGATGATCGGAGTTTTTCGGGTTTGGACTGACCCTTAGAGAAGAATTCGAAGCCTTGTGCCAGAAGCCGTTTAGCTTTAGGCTCGCCTAAAATGGGTGGCAAGCTCGTATTCTTGATGTCAAAGATACTGCAGAGGACCATTCCGTAGAGTTGATCCAGGCGGATTCCAGAGATTATGAAGTAGTTAGAGGAGTTCTAAAAGCCATTTCGGTTACGGCTTAAAATTGAGGTGCAGGCTTACCTTGCAATTCCCATCGGCACTGAACCCAGAATGGCAGCTGTCGGTCTCGCCAAGCTTCTTTGTCAAGTTGACTCCAAAAGACGAAGGCTGCAACGAGGTCAACTATTAAGTCGTGGAGAGGGTTTAGGGAACAGCTTGGTTTAGTGCTCAGAAGCGGTCTCCTGAGGTGTTGGAAGGAAAGATAGAGTGACCTCAGAACCTAAGATATGAAACGAATGGTATAGGTCGCTCGTTCAGTTTTTGAGGTTTGTGTATTTTCATTTCAAAGTTTAGAATTTTGACTGAACGTACGACTCTTACCATTCGCATCAAGACGAGAAGCGTAGTCAAGAGACCGGCCTATAACTGAAAAACTGTGTCAGATATCTAGCTAGCAGTCTTAAGACTTGAATCCTGAAAATCCGAAGACGTTCTTACCGCATCTCTATTATCCCAGTGGACAGCTTCTCCGAAGATGCCTTTGTAATAGAGGGCGTTCTTGACGTAGGAGGCAGGAGTCCAGGACACGTTCACGGTAAGGTTGGAATTCAGGTTGACGTTCTTATCCATGATTTCAAAATTCATCTTGTTAAAGACGTTTCCACAGAAAGGGGGTGGGTGGGATACGGGTGGGACACAACCGCTGTTGGCCACGGTGGTGCAGTCTAAAGATTTATAGCTTTGGGACTTTGGGAATTGGAGAATCTCTTACTTATGACTAACTGCTGAATCGCTGGACTTGGAGGCGAGTAGACAGAGCTATCGGTCCCACAGTGCTTTGAGGACATCCCGCCCATGTAGAAGAGGATTTTGCAGTTCTGGTACATCATGTTGGATCCAACCTTTGCGATTACGGTGTACCCTGGACCCTTTTCCTAAATCTCCAGATTTGAAAATCTTAAGATTTTTGGGTTACTTACGAAGTTAGGACTCGGGTAAACCTGGCTGAGGTCGGTCTTGACGCATTGGATCAGGTGCCAAATAGGTTCAAGTCGGATGTCGCTGTCTCCAAGTGGCCAATCTGAAAGCTTAGGTCAAGCTGGGAGATGGATGTCTAGTCACCTGTGGGTTCATACTGAAAAGTGACAACCACAGTCGCGTTGGACCCGTCGTCCGGAAATGGCTTGTTCTCCAGGACGAGGCTCTTCACGGACATCTGAGATTCGAAGACAAGTTGAGGGGGCGGAAGCACATGTTCGGTGAAAGACCCGATCGCGTCTGCCTTGACCGGAGCGATTCTTATAGACTTATTGACGCAGAAATCCAGGTGTTTGGAGACGTTGTAGTCTTTGATGTAGGTGTCTGCTAGGATCTAAAATTAGGGTTTAATAGCGCTGAATTTAGAGATTTGCCTACAAGTTGATCCTTGACATCCCAATGGCCATCATGGGTCTTCAGCTGCACGACGTATAGGACAGCGTCTGGGACCGTGGTCCAAGAGATGTCGTAGTTCTGGTCGACGGTTCGATTTTCCAAAATGTTTAATTGGCGTTTTTCCCAGTTTATGTCTTCTTGGGACAGGTCTTTGCAGGTCTTCCAGCAAGTTGAGTCTTCGCCGCAGAGCGTCGGGTTTTTGTAGATCTTGCATTGGGTGGAACAGTCCGGGATTGATTTCTGGAACAGGTATTGAAATTAGCCATAAAAAGCTAATTCCTATGCAGGAAAACATGGAAAAGATGATGGGAAAATGTTTGGACGCCGAAGGGATTCGAACCTGCGACCTCTTAAAACACTGCAGTCCGAAGCGTTACCGACTCGGCCACTCAAGCAACTTTGTTGACCTTGTACAAACCGCCTAAGTAGGTAATGATTGCTCCATTTTCTCGTTAGGTACTAGGTTACAGCTAGGACTACTCAAGTCACTGTATTCCTTAGCCTCCTAATCGGCTGCCAAACCCAAGAAAAAACCCCTAAAACCAATTTCCCCAAACCCACAAAAAATCTCCTAAACCCATCCAATCCTGCTTCCTCTGTCTCCTACCCCAAAACCAGTCCTTTCCCAAAAGTTGCCCTGATCTCCCCGAAAAACGATGACTCACCGATTCTCCCGCCACACAACCAGCCACACATCTCAGGAAGCACCGGTTTGTGTCGCTGATTTGGTCTTCGGCTTTCCCATCTTGCGCAGCTGTTCTTCGCCCAACCAGCAGGAATGTGAACAGTAAAAGTAGATTTCGCATGAATAACTAATTTTCGAGGTCACCTCATGGGCGTTCGAAAACGAAAAATCTGAAAATCGACACTTTGACCCAGCGTGTAAACATTGCGGAATCAACAAGCGAGATTACGCGCCTCCGAGGTCCGTAAATATGTAATATGGCAAATCACAAGGTTCGCGAAAAGGCGTTGATCCTAAACGAATACATAAATACGCGGGCGAGCGGGAGAGGACTTGGGAACCACCTTGGGGATGACGACGATCGATTGGATTGGCGACTGAGATTACGCGAGGTCCGCGCGAACGCCGCCAGCCGGTCTCTTATACCGATTCGGGGAGGAGGGGAGGCAGTTTAGGCATGTCAGGTATGCACGCGCCTGACAGGTTATGGGGCTCAACGGTCGGCGAAGCCGTGTTTTCTTGTTTTCGGTATTCTGGTCTTAGAAAGATGTTTTATGCTATTTTAAGGAGTGATTTGGGAGATGCAGGCTGAGATAAGGGGGATCTATGGTTCATGGGAGCGGGGACGAGTAAACTAGAATGGGGAGGGGAGTGTTTTTGGGAGCAGTGAAGATCCAAAGAGAAGGGAAGCTTACCAAAAAGTTGTGCTTCATGGTCAAGGTCTGCTCTAGTCTAAAGGTCAAGGTCTTCTTCTAGCAAACTACCTAAAGCGGCCTCTGCTAAGCTGAAACGCTCAAAAACGGCATCTAGAAGCTCCAGATCGCTTTACTTAATGAGATATGGAACCCAAGAAGCCCAGGATCGAGCTGCCACTTTTAGGAAGGGTTCTCAGCACGAAATAAACATAACTGTCACTGTCACAAACTGTCACAAAATGGGATCACCAAAAATAATGTCATGTCCCAAAAGTGTCAATTCTCACGTTATGGAATGTGTACACAAATCCACGACAAACACGATTTGAGAAGCTGAAACACAACCTCAGCTGGGAAGCTCGAGCACTAATCCTTGACGAAAAGCTCTAAACTACCTCGGTACCTGAAATCTCTCTCCGAAACAACCTAATAACCGTGAAAGCAATAAAACTATCGATCGGAAAGACGTAAAAGTTCCCCCGGGATTGATCTCATTTAGAAGCGCAACTTTGCTCCCGTGTGCTGGCGACAGTAGAGCTCAGAGAGTGATCGTGCGAGAGCAGCGTCACACGCTCAGGCGCAGTCGGAAACGAGTTTCCGCGTGTCTCTGTGTTCACGCGTCCGTCGATCTCGAATTGACTTTACTAAATAGTTCTAACGGACAGAAATTTGCCCACGCAATTAACTCCGCCACTCGGCTCCGCGAAGCTTCAAATCTGCTCTGAATCCCTGAAACCCTAAATTATTGGCACCGAACCCCAGTTGCTCTCTGGCGATCCCATCGTAAATATTAATGAGTGAGCGCATGACACAACTCGAAGCCGGCGACGACGACGATTTTATCGAAAACGCTTGTGATGAACTGTGCGGAGCTCTGGAAACTGGTCAGGGGAGTGACTGTAACGCTCAAGGGTAAATACGGACATTGTTCTCGTGTGACGTCATCAGAACGTACTTCAAATGTGCTATTGACGGATATGATCTGGGTGGGGTCATGACGTAGCATAAGCGAGATCAGAACTTGTGAATTACTGTATTTACGGAACCTTACAGAAGTGTCCTGTTGGGAGGAGTATAACGTGGAATTAAGATCTGTCAGATTTTGCCATAATCCTGGAATTAGATGTGACAACTTAATTTTTGGTCATGACGTAGCTTTAGAATCGGAAGGTGCAAAACTGGAATTGTGGCTTGGAAGCATATTTTGGTGATTATGAGCCGGTTATTGATATTTGGAAGTTCCGGGAACACGTCTTAGACCTGTTTGACAAAAGGGTCGTATGTTTTGGAGCCCAGAAATGCATCTGAGGTCACTCTGGCAGGCTGACTTCCGAGCAATGGACTTGAAGCTCTGAGCACTTTGGCAGAGACCATTAAATGTCAAGTCAAATGTGGTCAGATCAACAACCAATATCAAAAAGACCACAAAGAGATCGCGGAACTCGTTCAATAGGAGTTATTATTGGCCGAAAGAGCAAATATTAGGACAGTAAAGAACCTAAAGAATGTCATTTTACCTAAAATGGTAGACTAGGCACTGGGTCACGGGGTAACTGGGTCACAGCCGCTACGCTACGTAGCATTCATCGCTATTTGGCTGTCCGCTGTTCAAAGCTTCGCATGCACGTCTTCAGATCAGCAAGAATCTTAGAAATTTGTTGTGAAGATGATGTTTAAACGCTTAAAATTTGGTTCGAAAATATTTGGAGCTTTTTGGAATTTAAGTCAATAGGATTCATGAGACGTTCAAACTCCTTTGGCTTCTAGGATCCATGCTTTCCCTGATTGCCAGGTTGAGCTCAAGTTAAGGGGTTAGCTTTTGGCGCTCTTGGGCAAAGCTTTAGGTTCGAATGAACTAGAAGCCGATGTAAGATGACCAGAAGGAACAAGGGACACGTCTAAAAGAAAGCACAAAGAGAAGCTTCAAGGAGGCAGAACAGCCTGCAGGCAGAGATTAGACGTGCAAAATCCACTTCTTTGCAGTTTTCTGGCTTTCAAGGAACCGCTTAAGATCCTTAATTAAATCTGGGCACGTCCGATCATCGCTGAACCTCCACAATCTTCAGGACCATATCTCCTCAAATACAGGGTCAATTTTCGGCATTTCCAAACCTCTAAAAGCAAGCCTTAAAAATTCAAAAAATGGCGATTCGTGTCGATCTTCCAATTTCACCCCAAGACGCTACCGTAACCCTTCCTCCCGAAAACAAAGTCCTGAATACTCGACCCCATCCGACCCTAATCCCCGCCAGCAGACCATCAACACAAACAAAAACAGAAGTCAAAAAACAAATTCCTCCAAAAACCGGAATAACAATCTCTCTGAAAACCCCGAAAATGCGTATAACCACACCACCAAACAATACCACTCAATCAAGAATCACGCCTCGAGCCTCAAAGGAGCACACCTCAATGCGCCTCGGAGCCCGTTCTCTGCCCGTCGCTGGTCGACCCTCCGTTGCTCATTGATCGATTTTGAGCCCCGATCGCGCATTCTCCAAGACAAACACGAGGAGAAGACCTCAAAACCTCGCTTGGTGCCATCGGACTCCCAGCAGCCCGGGAGGAGGAGAAGAGTGAGGCCCGGGGAGGCCTGAGGAGAGTTGCGCTGGGGAGCGACCGACCGGTCGAGGCGATCAAACTCGGTAAAAGTAAACATCGCGTCATTTCGAAGTCTAGATTTTCCCAAGTTCAAATTAGCCGTTTTGAACCGGAGAACGTCTCGTCTCGGAAACGAGTTGTCTCATCTGACGCCTCCTGGTTCCCGGCTGACTCATCCTAGCTTCCTCCTCCTGCCTTCTGCTTTTCATCTAAAAACATCATTCCGCAATAATTTCTGGAATTTTTTGGCAACAAAGAATCTTGTTTTACCTGCCGCACATAACACGAGAAAGAAAACACACAAACATCATCAGGATTGGCGTTGCAATCACACAATAATAATTTAAGTCCAAAAATTATTAACAAACATCAAAGAAGAGAAATTTGGCTATAAATAGAAATAATAAATCCGGGAACGATGAAGAACGGGGGCTGAGCAATAACATGGGAACAGTCGTGTGGGTCGTGAGTCATCAATTAGTCGAATTCTAATTTATATCGCTGAAGCTGGATACATTAGATGCGCGTGAAGCAAGGACACTAGCCTTGCACGACGGCTCCGGTATCGTCTCGTCCGCGCATCTTCGGCTTGCCCGTGGTGAAGGGGATGTAGCGGTACTTGATCATGTGCTGAAAATAGGGATTAAAAGGAGAGGAAATTGAAGCGATAGATTTTAAGAAGGCATTAGCCAGCCCCGAAGTAGGATTCGTTCGCCGACCAGTCATATGCGGCTCAGGATCGAGGAGTTTCAGATCCGGGGTTAGCCGTAAGGCGATTTCGTTCCACTGGTTAGAGCCGCGCACCCAAAAGATCCGATAGAACCCGAAATTCGATGGTTTTAGTTCCCCAAACGATGGCTCAGGATAAACCCATTCTGAGCAATACAAACCGAATTCCCCATTTTCCCAAGCGAAAGCTACTCACCATGATCTGTCGCTTCATGGTCAAGAAGGTGAGCATGAAGAAGTAGATGACCAAAATAGGCCAGAAGACGGGAACATCGAAGACCTCGAAGAACGTGCAAAAGAACGCGATCAGCGTGGACTTCATCGTCGAAAGCCAGAACTTGAACTCGGGCAGACGGCGCATGAACGGCCGGAACTCTTCGTTGTTGCTCTTCGGCAATACCGGACCTTCTTCATCTAAAACGAGAGAGCATTATTATCATTCTTAGAACGGCGTACTTACCTTCGCTGTCGAAGTCGAGTGCGGGATCAACCCGAGGCGTTAAGAACGCCAGGAACATGTTCAAATAGTAGATGAACAGTGCATAAGTGACGATGTAGAATCCTTGGACGAAGAAGATTCGCAAGCAGAATGCGATGATGCTCGCGATGGCGATCACCCATCGGACACTCGTGTACGGGGTCAGGCAATCCAAGTAGTACTGGTACTTGACGCCCAAGCTTGTGAAGAAACGGGAGACCACGCTGGGCGAATCGCGGATGTCGGAGTCGTCCATCCCGCCTCTAATATCTGAAACTACGAAATCGTCAGAGACGGCCATTTGTAAGGAGAATGAACAATCCGACAAGAAAACCCGTAAACGTTCGATTAACGCCACGTTCGACTAGTAGTGATACAATTTCGCCATGACACGCCCCAAAGTAAACTTGTCCCAGATTCAAAGTTCTTCTACTGCGATAAGGCGCAAGGATTAATAAGGACAAACATCGAGCGCAAAATATGTGGGAGGACGCGAGAACAACGTGGCCATAGGCGGTTGTATCATAGCAACGTGCGCCATTCTGGCAACGAATCGATAAGCGCGTCGAGCGATCCCATTCCGCATTTGTAAAATGCGAATCACAAAGTGAATAGAGCGCGATTTCGTATCAGCATCGCTCGACAACGATGACGGGTGAGAACCAGATGCCAACGAGAACGCAGTCAATGACGTGATCACGTTGCTTCCGATCATTCACTTCGTCGCGAGAGTGGGCACTGGATTAAAGCGCTAGCGAGTTTGGAAATCCCCACCTAAACTTGTTCAAAATGGCAGATTTCAATTGGAGAGCATCAGCGAGAGAAAAGCGCACCCAGCTTGCACACAAGGATAGGACAGAAACAATGTTTAGACACGTTCGCGCTAGGTCATCGGACACCATATGTGCGATTGGGCTTATGGGTAAGCGCGTCGCTTTACAATTCAACGCGTGGCCAGCAGTTCTCTAAGGAGGCCCAGCGCAGTGATCCATTTGGGGATTCTCGCCGCGGTGCGCAACTCACTCTTACTGCGCTGAAACTTGGACACTCAACGGCGCAAACCTGCCTTAAATTCGCAAGATTTGGAGATAAAAATTAGCAGCTTCCGAAATAGTTCAAAATTCAAAAGTTCAAAAATCCGAAGCAGTTCTCCTAAGGCGCCCCCATTTTCCCATTTTCGCGCATAGAAACTCCCAAAAATCACCAAAAAGACCCTGAAAGCCCCAACCCACGACACGCAATAAAGGGAGGAAAGAATTACCTGTCTTGAGCGTACTGTAGTTGTACTGGCAATATTGTGGGTACATCTTGCCGGGGCTATTTACCTGAAACAAGATGAGGGTTAGGAACACGGATAAGGAACCGACCGCTATGAAGCTGGACACGAAGGAAATGAGAGCAACCGCTCCACGAAATCCGCGATGAGGAAAATGAGCGAAGCTGTCTGGAAACAGGAACGTCTCGTCTGGGTCTGCGCACTTCCACGTTCAAGTGAAACGAGACTGGACTTGTCTAGAGAAGACCATTTCGCGCGGAAGCTGCCGAGGGATCGGTCGGTTTCTGGCAGCGAAAGCCGTGGAACTCGACCGCTCCGGTGACAAAACTAGACAGAGACTGGTAGACAAGACAAGAAATCACGAAAATGAGACAGAAAAGCTCCAAACAGATCTGTCTCAAAACCACTCAAAACGTGTCCTCAACAAACCAAGACAGCAAACGTCTGATGCGAAAACGATAGCATCGATTGGTCCCACCGCGATTTCCCTTGTCGCGGCTCTAAGCGATACGCTCTTGCTTGGTTTCAATTTTCGATTTTTAAGCCGTCTTTTCACCCTTGAAGCGGCTTTTTAATCCCAGAATGGCCGTCGCCAAGAAGGACAAAGTGAAGTCACGCCAGCTTTCGAAGACCCGAAAGCAGCTGCGTCGTCAACAGAAGCGCGGAAAGCTCAAGCGGCATGTCATCGACGACTTGGCCGAAATCGAGTACCGTCGCAAGACTCCTGGGATCAACAAAGCCAGAAATGTGAGTTTTTTGAGGTTTTAGCAGGTTTTAGAATGTGAACTTAGGCGGAGGAGGACTGGATGGAGGACCGCGAGCACAAGTTCGCCGAAGAAGATGACGACGATATGCTCCCGTTGGACATGCTCGACGCCGACATCGATTGGGAGAATTCCGCGTTTGCCGGGAAGCGCAGAAGGCATTTGAAAAAGAAGGCGCAAGAGGATCAGGAAGGTAAGGTTTTCATGGGTTTATCTGGGTTGGGGAAGCTGTGTAAGACTTGTGGAACTGATTCTAAGATATCCTGGTTTAGATAACGAGGAAATGCGCCAGTTCCCCACCGTCAAGAAGGACGAAGGCCTCAAGGATATGCTCCCGATTAAGACCAGCGACGGACGCGTCGTCGCGCGGAAGGGCGAAATCGAGAAGTTCTCCGACGACGAAAAAGATGCCGACGAAGACATGGAAACCGAGGACAGCAAGGCCGATGCGAAACCTGAGAAGAAGGACGAGTTCGACGGCCTGAGCGCGATTGAAATGATCGCCAAGCGCAAGCAGCTGCTCGAGGACACCAAACAGGAGATCTCCAACATGTCCCTCAAGCTCCTGTCCAACCCTCAAGAGCACATCTACCGCCTGAGGGATCTATTCAAGCTGGCTTCGGGTCAAGATCAGCACCAGGTGATCAAGGACACGATAATGAGACTGGCGACGGTCTCTCTGACCCAGGTCTTCATCGATGTGATTCCTGGATATCACATCCGCCCACCAACGGAGGAGGAAATGAAACAGAAGATGAAGAAGGATACAAAGAAGCTCATGGAATTCGAGCAGACCCTTCTGCGTTACTACCTCAAGTTCCTCCAGCATCTGGAAAAGTGTGCCCTAAGTAAGTCGTTTGCATCTGTCCCTGTGAGCCTAAAATTGATCTTTCAGAGTTTATCGCCAGGGATAGGAAACAGTTCGACGAGAAGAGCAACGACGTGAAGATGTCGGCGCTCTCCGTCAAGTGCTTGGGACGACTTCTCAACGGCGCGTCTCATTTCAACTACGCCACGAACATTGTAGAGTGCATGGTTAGGGTCTGCGTTAGCAGCCACACTCCGGTGAGATTCTAACTCGTAGAACCTTGCGTAAACATACGATTTTCAGGCTGTGGAGGACAGTTGCGCCGCTCTGCAGCAGATCTTCTTGGACGACTACATCTTCAAGATGTCGCTGCACGGAGCCAAGACGATCGCGAAGACTGTCAACGAGAAGACGAGCACCGTTTCGCCTCTGTTGATCAAAACTCTGCTGTCGCTGAACATCAAGGTAAGAACTGCCTATCCTTATTGCATTTTTAAGACTTGTATCCATTTCAGGAAGTTCAAAAGAAGGATGAGAAAAGCAAAATTGATGGTCTCCAGAAGAAGAAGTTTGCGTTGGCTAAAGAGCGCAAATCAAAGTCCGCGACCAAGTACAAGAAGCAGCTGCAGAAGCTCGACAACGACCTGAAAGAAGCCGAAGCTGCAGAATCCATGAGCACGAAGCTGAAGTACGCCACGGATACCATGAACCACGTGTTCATGACGTATTTCCGCGTTCTGAAGCGGATGCCCACCGCGGCTCTACTGGACCCTGTTCTCGAGGGTCTTTCGAAGTTTGCGCATCTCCTGAACGTCGAGTTCTTCGCGGATATCGTCTCCTGTTTGGAGGATTTGATTGACCAGAAGCACCTTCGAGTTACGGATTCGATCCACTGTGTGCATACGGTCTTTGTGATCCTCTCGGGAGAGGGCCAGGCGCTGAATATCGATCCCTTCCGGTTCTACCAAAGCATGTACAGGCTCCTTTGCACTTTGCCGTTCCAGAAGAATGGTGAGTAATATCTAGCTTGAGTGATAATTCTAAGAAGTGCGTTTCAGAAGACCAAGAGCGCCAGATCGAGTTGGTCATCAAGACCCTCGATCGCATGATCAATTTCCGGAGGAAGCAGATCTCGCTTCTCCGTGTGGCCGCCTTCGTCAAGCGTATCCTGGCCGTAGGATTCATGCTGAGCGCGCGGTGCCACCTCGCCCTTCTGGCCGCAATCAGGACCTACTTCGTCGCTCATCCTCGCCTCAGTTCTTTGGTGGATGACGAAAGCGAAGTCATCACGAACGGAATCTTCAGGCCGGACATGGAAGACCCTGACTGCAGCAACGCGCTTAGCACGACGATCATTCCGGAGCTCAAGAAGCTGCAGAAGCATCCTGAGAAGCTGGTGCAGCAATTTGCCTTGAACATCCTGAAGAATCTGCCCAGTACAGGTCACGGACAGCTGAATGGACAGTACACTTCGATGTAAGTGTTAAGAATCAGCAATCCCGATAGCTAATTCTCCCTCTTTTCAGCCGACCCTGGAACTGGTTTGACGAGGAGAGGAAAACGTGGGTTCAGAAGCCGGACATCGTTCACTTTGAGAAGGAGATTACCGCGTTCGTGGGAAGGGTAAGCTTATCCTTCAATTTCGGGTCTAACCAGGGCTTATTTCAGAAGAAGGAGCTGAACTCAAGCACTTATCAAGGCATTATTCAGAAGTGGATCAGTCCAGCGCTGTAGACGGCGTTGTTGTTATTGTTTTGTTGATTTTTCGTTGAGTTGTTGTTATTATTGTTACGTTGGAAGTGAAGTTGTTATCCCCACTTGGGCCATATTTGATGGGATCTGTCAGCCGAAGCTTGGGTCGACTGATCGGAGTGGAGAGCTGGGGGGGGGGCGGTCACTGAATCCCACCGGGTCATATCGGTTCGCCGGTCAGAATGAAGAACGGTTCGCGGGTCTCTTCCAGACAAGCATGTCTGTAGGCTGATTGTGAGACGACTTTCGAGACGTTGAAAGGTCTTCGGAAGCTAGAGCGATTGTCTCAGACAGGCGCTCTGTCTGTAGACATAAGCGAGTCTGTAGACACGCCGCATTTGGTCAGTCTAGTTTAGACAAGGAGCAGTCGGTCGACTTTCGAATTTTTCGCTCGTAGACTGGCTGGCGGTTCACAATCAGTCTACAGACAGAGCGCTCGTCTGTCCGAGGCTGAGGGGATACGAGTCCAGCCAGGCCCGGCCACGTGAGGCGATCGAATCCCGGATTGCCTGCAGCCCAGAACCAATTCCTACCGTAACCCGCACGGCGTCGATATCGTTTGCTGGCGTGCACGGATGTGCGCTCCATGAAATGCTGCTATCCTAACCCGAAAGTGCCCGATGAGCCGGTGAGCTGAACATTGATAAGCTTCACTGCAAGAACGCACACGAGAAGCTCCCTCGGAAGTTTAATTGTCGACACGTGAGATTGGGTCCACAAGATAACAAGCCAATAAAAATTTCGTACTAGCTTCCTGCGAGTCACACAGAGCTTCTGTTCACAGAGGTGTCCTGCAAGGAAATGAGAGGTTATTACTTCGCTCAAACCTTTGAACTTGAGACTATTTTCAGCCTTACTATCCTTGGCTTGCTTGTGGTTATGGTGCGCCTCCTTCACGGCCCTGAAGATCCATCCCCAACTGCCGTTCATGATCTTCGCTGGGGATGAAGTAGACGAGATCGAGTTCACCGAAGACGTCTGCATGTTTACCATCGCTGCGAACAGGTTCCCTTCTGCTAATGTCACGTTCCAATATGGCTTCCAAAACGGCGAAAACGGTACAGCATTTGGTCTCCCCTCTGTTTTTACGAAGATCTCCATTGGTAATTCCGGATACCTCTGCTTTCCTTCGAACGTGACCAGCATCAGGCTCGGCTACAACGGGGTGTTTAGCGGAGTTAGCGTCGACAGCCCCTCCAGAAGAGCTGTGATTCTGTATTTTATGGCCAAGGAAATGGTCGACGGTCCTTGCAAAAACTCTTCAAAGCCAGGAAATGTATTCTTTGCCGACTTCGATATAGACCACGTCGACGTGCATAGGGACTGCCCAGCCGTGCTGCTCTTTCCCTTGATAGTCACTATTTGTCCAACAACTACGTTTGACCTCGAGGATTCTGTGAGTTCCTATTCTAAGGTTTGACGATTTCATATATTGTGACTTTTAGAACCCGTTTCCCAAAGATGTCAATGTTAACGTTTCCACACCGCGGTCTGGAGTAGTTCCCCTCAAGAACCCTTTTCTGTTCACTTTGAAGTGAGCTTATTATTGACTATGAGTCTCATGTTCTGTTTTAGCTCCAAATCCATTGTGTCTTTTGAAGAAATGCCTGTCCTTGGAACCGCGTTTATGTTTACCACAGACTCTTACGCGTGGAATTACGATATCATCACGACTTTCTACAATTATGAGAGGCCACTTTCTAACGACAGCTGCCTGTTGCAAGCACAGATATCTGAAAATGTCTTTCAGCAAGGAGTTATTGCGACAGATCCTTTTGGGCCTGAACAAATCGTCTTTAACGCCAAATTGAAGTTCTACGTTGAAAACATGCCCATCGCTGGAAAGCAGCCGTTGGTTGACTTCCAGATTGAACCGTATGATCCTGAGTGTGTTGTCTTGAGCATTGGGTACTATTTTGGAAACAAGAGTCAGACGAGGTGAGCTAAGAACCTCGAAACCTTCAGAAATTGAGTATTTACAGTCAGCAGGTTCCAGTCATCCCAGGATCTTTCTACTTTACGGCCGCAAACTTCACGGGTTTCAAAGCGACCATCAACCGGAAGAAGTCAGAGAAATGCCGATTGGTTAATGCCAGAGTTAATTACTCGGTCATGCTGATTCCGAACCCAACCGTGCAACGACTGTCTGCAACGACTGCAGCACCCTCGACGACTCAGACTCCGACTGCTCAATCAGCTTGTCCGACCCTGACAGGATCGACCGGTAATGGGACTTCTGGCACACCTGGTACGGCTCCAGAGAACTCCACAACCCACGGTTTGTCTGCATTAGTCACTTTTAAGACCAATTGCGTTTAGGATTATCTGCGAAATCAACTGGTTTTGGACTTGTCTTTGCTCTCGTTCTGGTCCGCTCTCTGATTACAGCTTTTTAAGTCTTCTGGATCAGCATCTTTCAAACTGCTCGGAACCTAAAACTCTTGTATTACTGCCAAACAAAATAAAGGTTAAATTTTAGTCTTTTTTAAAGCGCTGAAAATAGATTTTGGCCGCAGGAAACGCGATGTTTTGTTGGAATGTGAATGTGACAGGAACAAGAACAGAAACGGCCATGATTCTAGGAAATGCATTTTTAGAAAAGGTCATGAGACGTGGCACAGACAAAGAGATTCTTTTACTTTTGAGCTTTCTTTGGCTTCTTATTTCCATGCAACACAGACCTGAATTTGGATGAAATTCAAGTCAATCAGAGTCGGCCATTCACACGTATCTTAAAGGTGTGAAAGGTTAAATCGGGGGAAAGCTCTCGAAAACGATTTCAGTCATGAGAATTTGAGCCGTCGGAGTTTCAGGCGACTGGATTATAACCATCGGGGTCGTCGGAAATTCAGTCGTTGTTGAAGATATCGGGCTGTGTCGGGCTGTGCCTGGGGAGTTCAGGAATTCAGTCGGGAATCCAAGCCAGATGACTCAGGCTATGATCCACTTACTCAGGTCCACTTCTCTCTGCTGGTCAACGAGGGAACCAATGATCAAGCTTGTGCGATAAGAAAGAAGTTGCGTTTGTCGTGGCTGTTTCCGTATTTCGGCCTGCACAGAATAGATAAGACCCAAACACAAACTGAAGGGCAGATGTCCGGTTTTAGTGACTGTTGGAAGTAAGGCTGGATTAGTCATACATGGAGTCAAACGTTTGGGTTAATCTAACCCCATTTATGAGAGGTTTTTCAAAGTCCACGGAATGTTGACGTCGTCTTGCAAGTTTGCCTACTTCTGCTCGCATTGTTGCTCTGCTATGCAATGATCCCTCTGCCTTTTGTCACAGCCATATTGTGGTGAGCACGGCCAAAAATACAGAAAGACGAAAGCGTTCTTGTGAATAGCGGGGAGAGGATTGGTCATCGAAACGTCGGCTGAATGTTTTGTTACAAAGGCTTACACGCGGCAATGGACAATGGCTTTTATCGTCGGGATGCAACGAGGTTCATCGATTGTAAATTCAAGTATGGTGTCTTCCTTCCTCTTGCCTGTTGCTCTTCAGACCCATCTAGTCTTCATTTCTGGCGGTTGGAAATTGTAAGAAGGCTGAAATTACTTAGGTTAAAAGCTAATTTTAGTCCGTAGCTGTAAATAGACTAACAGTGGAAACAAACGTGGAGACATGGCTAAGCGCGAAGTGGTCAAATGGTCACAATGAGTCGATAAAATGGAGGATAAACTTGCGTCCAAATATTAGCCGTGAAAATAAGGAAACGAGTAAACGCGGATTTCAAGTTTTTAGCCTAATGTTTCCTTCTAGGATATGCGAAACGAGGTATCTATTCAACCTGCAGCGGTATAACGATCAGCAGCCGGTAGCGTAGCTAGTGGCAGCAACAATAAAAATCAGTATTTTTTGGAATCTGCCCTCGTGCCTCAAAAAAACGAAGAAAAAGTATTGCGATAAAGACGGCGACTGCGGAGGGCGATGTAGAAGCTGCGTGTGGTACCGCGGCCAAAACTAAGTCCAAAGTTGAGATGGAAGCAGGCCATCCGAAGTTGATACTTTATGTTTAGGTGGCGGTAATACGATAGTGACGACAAGACCGAATACTTATGCAACTCGTCAAGTTGTCTCGATAAAATGGAGGGAAAAATTCGCGTCCAAATAGTCGCCGTGGAGGATCATAAAAGTTGTGTGAAGCTAAGCAAACGCAAGGCAACAGTTAGTTTACTGTCTTTCCAGTCTTCAGCCTAAATTTTCGTTTTCGTTATCCACAGCGTGTCGTGCTAAGTGTTTTGGCATGCCATAATGTTTTGCGGCGGTTGTTGTAGTAAAACGATTTCTGGCATGTTCGGATAAACGAACATATTCTTCTCACCTCTACCTACTCCTCTACTCAATCTACACAAATGGTGGAACGATCCGGCAGCGCTAGAGATTGGTCCACATTGGTCCGCTCTCGGAAGATGTACTCCAACGGTTGCTTGGCTCCTGACATCAGAAATTGCCCAAGCTCAGTAGATCTTAGGTATTCTTAGTTCTTATCCTTCCGTCGCTCGAACTGGACACGTGCAACAAATGCGAAATCTGGTTCTCACAAAGGAAACAGAAAGCTCTGAGTTGAATCTTGCTTCAGGTCGTTGCACTAAGCTCTAAATTACAGGCTTTGGGCATCTCCTAATATGTCTAGGCTAACCAGTTGGTTTCGTGTATCCTAAAGGTCCGGATAACCGTTGTACCTTAACCAAAATCTTGGCTTCCCAGTGTAGGAACTAAGTGCGCGCTTGAGATCGAAACAGGTCATTGAGATGTGTATCATCTCAATGACCTCGACCATCACCTTATCCCACCACTGCTCAGCGTGGGACCCATCGACCATGGGATCTCTTTGCCGTTCTCTATTTCTGCTCCTCTTCTTCGCCTGCACCACATATGCGGATGACAAGATCGTCTCTTGTGGAACTCGTTCTTATGACAAAAACCATGCTCGTATTCAAAAATTCACTGAAGGAAAAGCTGAAGACAAGTACTATTATTACTATGTCCATGACTGTGATATCGAATCTGTAGCTCACGTCTGCCGCGAAGAATTTGACGGAACCGCGTATGGAGTGGACATGAACGATACGTATAAGGTGACTGTTCCATACTACCGTCTCAGGGAGAAGGATGGCGGGTATGAGGTGGTCACGATGCGGAAATATCTCTGTAAACGTAAGGAGTCACTCTTTAAGGCTTAGCTTACTTACAGTTTACTTACTTTAGCCTACGTTCCTGCCTCACCACTTCTTGTCCCACCCGGGTCCTGGTCCGATAAGCTAGCCACGAATGACGAAACTCCACCATCGTATCCACGGATGATAGATTACTCGGACGAAGATCCCAGTAAGCAAGATCCCAAGGAAGAGCTCAATGTCGCCAGTGCCACCAAAGAAGTCTGGCTACAGCGTGCCACTCAGGAATGCGGGAAACCTCCCACCAACTATTCATTGGGCGGATCCATGGGTCCCTCAAGCCCTAAGAACTACCTGGAGATCGAGTTCGTCTGCGACAACAACAAGAAAGAAAACGCCCACCGTGCTGAGACTGACTGGGAAGACTTTTACCATAAACCTCAATTCAACCTGCTTGAAAATTATGCCATGAGCGCGAAGAAGCTGGAAATGGCCAAAGCTAGAAATGAGACTTCTGCGATTAGCCACCTTATGGGATACTTGTATTTCCTTCGTGAGAACATGAGAGCTCAGATTCATCATTCTTTGCACGTGTCGGGTCCAAGCGACGGAAGGGTAAGAACTAAGAATGCCTAAGATCTTCTCACTTTGGACTATTTCAGGCGTCAGGAGCCGAGCATCCGACGGAGTACATCTCCCGAGAGCGGACCTTTCTGATGAAACAGGAAAGCATGCAAATGACAGTTCATCAACGGGCTGTGGACCTGTTCACGATCGCCTCCCACTTCATGACAAACAAGTCTGAGCATCTGGACGAGATAATGAAATACGTCGATCTTAACGGCTATGACGTCGGAGGTCAACATGCCCGCTTCTTTGTAAAGTTCGCAGAGCTGAAGCCTCGCCTCGAAGCCTATTACGTGGACCTGATCAAGAACCATACCCTTGGATTCCATGCCGACAATTTGGGATTCCTGAACGAGCCCGGTGGGCATGCAAAGCTGCTTTCCTATTATGAAGAGATCTTCAGTCCTGGACTTATCGACAAGAAGTACCTGAGAAAGCCAAGAACGACGAGTGTTGTTGTTTTGGTGTCTCTCATTGGGTTAGTTGTTATGATCACTGTGCTTGTGGGGTTGACAGTAGTCGGCAGAAACAAGAATGGCAACATTGAAAATTGTGTGTTTTGGAGGCGATAGGATGTGTTTATCTGGTCGTCACTAATTGTGATTTAACTTGAAGTTAAGATAAAGTCTAATTTCGATATTTTCCCTTTAGGCAACCATAACTGTGGAGTTGATTGGCCCAAAGTTGCCCTAAAGTCAGCTAAGCGCACCTATTTAACATTAAGCGGAGGGGCACATAAATGCATGGGCGACCCGGCTTTGCTCTGAGCGCCCAGGACTCGGGTCCGGGATCGATGCCGGTCTGGGTACAAACGATCACACTTTTTAGCTTTTGTTGTCTTTTCTTCGTTCCGCATGACTTAATAGATGCGGTGACCATGAATCTGGCCTCTCTCGGTCCTCTGCTCACAGCTGGATGCCGTTATCACGAGTGCCGGGCCGGGCCGGACAGGCTATCCAAGGATTAGGTGTGATGTGTTGCGTATAAGCGGGAGGTGTGAGACCTTTGGCCAGTGACCAGCAAATATAACTGTGGAGGTGATGGACCCAAAGTTGCCCTAAAGTCAGCTAAGCGCACCCGCACCTATTTAACATTAAGCGGAGGCACATATGCATGTATGGGTGGTCAGGTTACGTTCTGGGAGCCCAGTTTGTGGTCCGGGTTCAATGCCGGCTTGGGCCCACAAATAACACTGTTGGCTTTTTTTCGCTTATTGTGGTGTCCTGCATAGTTCCAGAGATGCGGTTGCCATGATTTTTGCCTTGCCGGATTCTCTGCTCACAACTGGATACCGTTATCAACAGTGTCATGCCGGACCAGAAGTGCACGCTATCCAAGGACGCGGCCGGCTTTAGATCTTGCCGCCGAGGACAGAAAACCTCGGTAATCTCATGTTCGTTTTGGCTCTGCGCGCCAGGATTAGGTGTGATGCGTTGCGTATAATCGAGAGGTGTAAGCCCCTTGGCCAGTGTCACATTTCGACAATGAGCCTATTACGCTCCCTCGCCATTCTCTTGTGGATCGCCTGCACCATATCTGCTAATGATCAGCAAATTATCTCCTGTGGATCCTATCCTTATGGATACTATAACCAACGGCACGTTGTGGCCGAACAATTCTTGCCAAATTTGGAAAAGCCGAAAAAAGCTTATATGGATGGGATCTACGTCACCAGCTGCGAATTCGAGGACGTGGCGAGGATTTGCCGATCGGTGTTCCCTGGAACTGCTTATGGATCTGGCCTGCAAGAGTCTTATGAGATAATTGATCCCATTCCTTTCTATCTCCGTAAAGAAATCGATAATGAGACGGCTGTTGTCAAAATGGAGAAATTCGCTTGTCAGCGTAGGTCTCATAATCTCGTTAAGATCTTTAAATGACACTTTAGCCTACGTCTCCGCCCAAGTTCTTTCCGTCCCAGCTGGTTCCTGGTCAAGCAAACTATACCTAGAAGACAGGTACTTCTTCGAAAGCGCTACTGAAGAGGTCTGGCTTCAGCGTGCCACTGAGGAATGCGGGAAGACCCCCACTAACTACTCCTTAGGCGGTTACATGGGTCCATCAAGCCCCGAGAACTACCTAGAAATCGAGTTCGTCTGTGACAACCCCAAGAACGAGACCATCTTTAGGATCGACCACCCTGCTGAGACGAACCGAGAAGACTTTTACCATGATCCGCAATACAAGATGCTGGAGAAGTACGCGGAAGTGGCCGAAGAGCTGGAAATGGCCAAGGTCAGGAATGACTCTTTGGCTGTAGCCAAGCTGAGCAAGAAGCTTTCCATTGTCCGAAATGGAGCTAGGGACCTGATTTGGCATTCGGCCAAGTTTTCAAGGTTGACGGAAGTGAACGTAGGTCTATAGTTAACCTATCTATGTTACAAACTTGGGTCATTTCAGACTGCCAGAGTACAAGGAACACCACCTTACATATCCCGAGAAGAACTTGTAAGCAGGATTCAACACCAACTGATGCATTTCGCCGAATCTCGTGCTTCAGACTTGTTCAACATTGCGGCTGGGTTAGTCACTAACTCGAGAGAGAGTGTCCGGAACTCTGACATCAATTCCTACGATGTTGACAAGGTCCTTGACCAACATCTCATAAAATTCCAGGAGCTGAAACCTCAACTCGAAGCCTTCTACGTGGACCTAATCAAGAACCACACCCTTGGATTCCACTGTAAGCATCTAGGATTCCTGAATGAGACTGGTGGCCATGCAAAGCTGCTGTCGTTCTACGAGGAGATCTTCAGTCCTGGTCTGATTGACAAGAAGTACCTGGAGAAGCCTGGAAATGTGTCTATTCTTGTTTGGGTGTATCTTATCGTTACGCTGGCTGTCCTGACTGTACTTACAAGTTTGGGTTTCAACTACAAACTTAGAATTCAGGGTAGATGTTCACCTTTTCGAGTGTCTTATAAATGTGACATGAACAGGAATTACAATGTTGAGAATTCTGTGTTTGTGGAAGTTTAAAAGCTGTGCATTTTAGTCTTTTGCTGAGAATAAAATTCAGACCAAACCTACATCTAATCTCTTGGTTTGCCTCAGCGATTTTAAACAAGCTGAAACGCTCGAAAATAAGAAGCTCCAAAGCGGCTTATTTTGCAAGTTCTATGTACCTTCTTTGATCTTCAGTCTTAGTCTCATTGACAAGAAGTGCCTAAAGAAGCCTGTATTTGAACCTTTTCTTACTTTGGTCTATCTTCTTGTGACGCTAGTTGTTTTGGCTGGTTTTTGGGCTTTTGGTTCCTTAGAGTCCAAAGCGAAATTGCTCAAAACGGTATTAAACAAGCTGAGACGCTCAAAAAACAACATCTAAAAACTTCTATTCAGCTTATTTCACGAAATACGGTATCTGACATTGCCGGGAAGTTCTAGGTCGAAACAAATCGTTTGGAAAGGGTTTCAAAATTTTGGAACATGGCAAAACTTATCAATTCTCTTAAAAACCGCAGTTTTTGGCCGCGCTTTGAAAGCAATCAAGACATTCAAGCAATCGAGACGCCTTTTTCTTTGTTTTGCTCAGTTTTGCGTTTAAATGGCTCTTCCCATTTTAAGCTCTGGCAAATTAAATTTTGCTAAGCATGTCTCAAAAACCATAGCAACGTCGGCTGCAAATTTACGTTGGACGACGAAGTTTGTCTAGCAACCCTCGCAATCAGTTTGGTGACAATCCATCCCAAAAAGAGGTCGTTGCACATGATTCTCTTCGTTGTCCTCCTTGGGGTTCTGGTAAGACGCTGTTTCCTGTGATTACTCCTCCACATTTTCAGATTGGTGTCGCCTGCACCTCCGATTCCGCTCTGTATACGCGGATCAACCCCGAATTACGGTCGGCGCATAAAATGAATTTCACAGATATCTCATACAACGAGTGCGCCTTGAAAGCTCTTCGGCAAGAGGCGATTGGGTTTCATCTTCACTACCACAGCAAAATAATAGAATGTGTTGTAATCACTGACGCGCATGGGTTCGAATCCAATGAAGACCCAGACAACAGCTTTTTCTATTTGCGTGACTTGAGGGAAAATTCCGTCGATTGCAAACTGGAGAAAGGTGAGATAACGGACAAACAACGAGGATCGGATTGATTCATGGCAGCTTTAGTGAAGACGATTCTGGAAAACCTGGATTTGTGCAATGATGAGAATTATGAAGTCTGTCGCAAATTAGAAGCTCTGGTAAACCACAAACTTCTAAATTAGATTTACAAATCCTTAGAGTGGCCATTGCAAGACATTCGAATCGGCGGACTGTGTGCCAGACCCACAGGAACCGCTCATCCAGACCATGCCAGGGGTCACAAGCCGGCCGGTAGTACTGACCAAGCAAGAAGCTTGTAAGCAGGATCCCCAAAAATGCTGTCCGTTTGACGGATTCTCGTATGGTGTCTCGTTTGGGAAATGCATTGGAGCCTTTCCTCTGGAACCTCAAAAGAAGTCGCTCCGCAACTATACCCATGAATATCTGTTCGGCCAGTGTCCGGAGTCAATGGTTGTGTCGATTCACAGCGGAACTCAGAATGAGGAGATAGGTAAGAGCAAGCCAATCAAGACTGAGCATTTGACTTTTACGAATTTGGAATTATTAACCACTAGTCCACGAGCTTCCGATTCTGAGTTCATAACGACTGTTTGTTCAGCAAAGCTGATCAACGACACTGCAGCTCTGATCGGACTGCGGATTCCGGAAGGAGAGGACTGGAGTGCCAATGGATTCGAATGGGAGGACGGTTCCAAGTTGGACTATACGAAGTGGCGCACAGACTTTCTGGATGAGCATGGGAAGAACCTTACCACTTGGTTCCCGCCTCAACCCGCCAATGACGCCAAAAAGGAATACTATGTTCTGCTCGCGACAGATGCGCTATCTCCCGGTGGCTGGAACAATCGCTGGGGAGACTGGAACGCTCATTTCATGTTTTATCCTGATAACATCAACACTATCTTGTGTATGAGAGATGCTGTCTTTCCCATCTCAAACCAGCTCGAGGAATTCGTCTAAATGGCGTAGAACTGTGGTCCTCAAAGGCCCTCAAAGTTTTTAAAGGCCCTCAAACTTTATAAAGGCCCCTAAAGTGAAATTGAGCCGAACTGTGTAGTCATCTGCTTTACTTAGCTATCGTTCAGAGCTGCTTTGAGCCATTGTTTTAAGATATAAAGTGCTTTCCGGTAGATCTCGAATAATAAGACAGCTTGAGAGCTTCAGCTTTAAGACTAGAGAGTTTTAAGACCATAAGACAGCTTGAGACTAACGTTTGCTTCTTGTGGGTTTTGCGAAATTCAGCTTTTCGCCATTTTGCAATTCTAGGCGCCTCCAAATCAAATTTTGCTAAGCACTCATTAGAAACCATAACGACGCCTACGCTCCATTAGGCCGGACCCTACAAAAAAGCCTCTGGCAACTACAGCTTTCAGTTAAGCTACGGTCTTTATCTATCTCAAATTGAGCCAGCAGCAAATGCTCTTCTTGCTTATCCTCATTTAGGCTTTGGTAAGATCGGTAACCTCTGGGTGTTTTGCTTTGATCTATTTAGATTGGTGCCGCCTGCACGACTTCCGACGACTCAGCCTTGTATACTCAAATCAGTTTCAAGTTTCTAACCGCACATGTAGCGAGCTTTGAAAGCCTCTCCTATCAGAATGTTGCCTCCAAAGCTTATCAGCTTAAGGCAGTTGGGTTCTACTTAGAGTACCGAAAGGAGGGGATCAAGTGTGTCGTTGCCCATAACGCTCATGGGTTTGCAGTTAACGAAGATCCGAAGCACAACTTTTATTATTTACGTGACCTGAGGAAGGATGAACAGGATTGTAAGATTGAAAACGGTAAGATTAACAGCTTTTCAGCTTAAATGTCCACTTAACTAAAAGCCTTTTTTAGTAAAAGTCATACTGGACAACTTGACCACGACAACAGTATTGACGACGACAGTATTGACTAAAGAGGAATTCTGCAAGCAGAACCCCAAAAAATGCTGTCCGTTTGACAGATTTGACAGATCCTCGTTTGGGAAGTGCATTGGAGCTTTTGAACTGAAGCCTCTCCTGCCTAAGTGGGGGGAATGGGTTCCATCTTATACTCACGAATATATGTTTGGCCACTGTTCAAACTCAATGGTCGTATCAATTCACAACGGAGCCCAAAATGAAGAGATAGGTAAGAACTATTCGTTATTCTGCACTCAGAAATTGGTGTTTAGCAAAGCTAATCACCGAAGACGCCGGCGCTCTCATCGGACTTCGGATTCCGGAAGGAGAGCTATGGAGTAAAGATGGCTTCAAGTGGGAGGACGGCTCCGAACTAGACTATACAAACTGGCGCAGCGAATTTTTGGATGAGCATGGAAACAACCTCACAACTTGGTTTCCTCCACAACCCGCAAATGACGCCAATCCGGAACTCTATGTTCTGCTCGTGAAGGATGAGCTGACTCCAGGCTATTGGAAGAATCGCTGGGGAGACTGGAATGTCTTTAACATCTTTAATGCAGATAAGATCCACTCAATATTGTGCATGAAGGATGCGGTGGTCGACTTTTGAAGAGGAGAACTTAGAGAACAAGATTTCTATCGTCCTAACATATTTGTTGCTCCTTAAAATGAATAAAGTAGTTTTTGGAATAAACAGCTGCGTCAAGAGGTCCTACTTAAATCGATTCTTGTTCGCCTTGAGCGCCATTCGAGTCTCCCTGATAACGTGAACAGTGCGATAATGACGTGGCCCGTCTCTAGCGACTTCCAATCAATCGTTGCTCTCAATTCTATCACTTTGAGCCAATAAATTAGAAAGTCAACAGTTGTCAAGATTGATTTGTATTCGAATGTAAGTCAACTTTAAGCAAGATGATCAGATAAAGCGCCATTTAGCATAAAGGTCATTTAGCGTTTGATATGTTTTGATAGATAGCAGCATTTGATCGATGAAAATGGACCTCAATCTGGTTTTTAATAAGACGTAGTTTTGCCAAACAGTTTACTAGACCTTCAGCTGAACTGGTTCAGGATAAACGACAAGTACTGGACAAAGCGAGGCACAAACGGCGACGTTTTTCGATTCAAAACTAGAATGAAGGTATAAACTATCCTTGATTCTTGGCTTAATTTGCTTTTTTCATTTAGGACACAGCTTTGGAGGTGCCTTAGCGATGTAGGACAACGTCGAAGAGAATCTTAGAAGTTGAATCAGAAAAAACAGAAAGCAAGCACTCCTCAACGAATCGAAATATGATAGGAAGGATAGTCATAATAAATTCTTTGATAAAATGCACGCTAAACGTTAAAAAAAGTTGAAAAATTGGCAAAAAGCTTGCGGTAAATGCGGGTTGCACACTGTTCTTCAGTGGTTGTTCACTTTTGAAACGCTCTGCCGGTTAGCTGTGGAGCACTCAAACAGCCCAAATATGACGCGGTTTGTCAGTCGTCACTTTAAATCGATCGCTGGCGCTAATTGTCGTCTGCTGTATGGTTTCACTCGTGTCGAATTCGGACTGCTTAAACACCTTTTGCAGATTTCTTAACGTATTTTTAAGTCTTACTTTCAGGGTTAAATCAAAATTTGTAAAGGTCGATTCATCGTAAGACTGTTTTGAACTAAATTGTAAGTTTTCGCAGATCTTTAAAGCAATATTCTCTATTTTTAGATGACTGCACAAACTTCTTAGTCTTCAAATCGATAGTCTACTTGCTGGAATTGATGATGCGACGTCCATCATTAGCCAAGGCTTGTGTTTGAACTTTCGCACCGTCTTGAATTCTGGTGCGAAAACGATGAAGAGATTTGATGAGCGGCACTGTGAATAATTACTATTTGTATTAATCA
>KN166808.1:419-11871 GCA_000757745.1 Steinernema scapterisci | reverse complement strand
AAAGCTTAGAGTCTGTTATTCTCTTAGATCCTCGGGGTACGAGCCCATGGAGGGAATTGAGGAGGGGCGCCCGACCCTTCAACGACGTCCGCTTAAGCGGAAGTGGATGAAAAAGACGGACGGACTACGTGGACTGCCGACAATCTTCGTCGGCATCTCGGACGATCTGTAAGCTTTGAGTCGTATTATCTGCCCGTTTCAACTAGATGTTTAGTCCACCATCGATGAGACCGAGATCCACGAGCACGTCGTCGACCACCTCGTCCGGTTCCAGTTCAACCTCGTCGACCGCCTCCACCTGCTCGGCCTGCTCCGCCGCCTCGACATCCTCCTTCGAGGTGGGGATGAACTCTGTAGGGGGTTTTTTGACCGCCCGGGAGTGGCGCGAGCCACAAAGGGACGTTTAAGTATTTGATTACGCTCTTTTATACCATAAAAATACCCTTCGAATTTCTGTTGTCTTTTGAGTTGTCTTTGCAGATTTTCTCAGACCCAGGAGCGGCTGCTCCGTGGGTACATGACATCCAGCGCTCCTTTCATCCGCGCGCCTGCACCGACACGCTTTTGATTAGCGCGCCTGCACCGCCCGCGCTCCTTTCATCCGCGCGCCTGCACCACTCACCGCCTAGCGTGACCTTTGCCACCCAGCAGCGATAGGGACGTTCCGTTCAGAATCCCTTTCAGAATCCGTAGACAATAGAATCCGTGACGGAGGCCACTTGAAGCCCGCCGCACGCACCTCCGCACGCTCGGAAGCCATTTGACGCGCGGCGGCCGCGCGGCGGCCACGCCGCGGTTACGGTATCGACTCGGGAGTTCCTCGGGAGTCCCTCTGGAGCCAGGACCCCGGAAATGCGCGCTCAGTTTCCCCGGAAATTGAGATTCTCCCCGGAATTTGAAATCCCCCCGAAAAGCACTATACGACTACTGAGATTGCTTATTGGTGCAGTCCAAAGGAAAAATTTCGGTGATTGCGATCAGAATGTGCTAGAAGATGTTCACGTTTTGATGGTACTGACGGAACATAAACTGATCGACGTAACTCGGAAACATTGACCTGCTTGTGCCGTGCAGGTGTCTCAGCTTGTCCATGATAAGCCTCCAAGAGTTCTCGATATTATTTGTGTGGATCTGCCGATTGTTCGGATGAACAAAGTTAATCCTGCAAATATGTTATTCGTGATAACTAAAATGTTTTCCTTACTGGTGATTAACCCACAGGTGGTTAAAATAGCGGCTTAAGCCGTTGTAAGCCGCCCACCCGTCGCTGAGGATGGTGGTGCCGGGTTCAACGTTATCCAGAATGATACGGTGGAGGGTTCTATATCTATATTATATATGGAGGGGATATAAATCTCAGGATCTGATACAAGTTCTCTGAAATGCTTTGAATTGGTCCAAGCTCTCTGATCTTAAACTACGCAAACTTGGATCGCCCCAAGTCAGGTGATTCTGATAGAGGCGAACCGAAATCGATTCAAACCGGGATATGTCCAAACTGGAATTCGCGTGACCCTCAATTTGTCCGATACTTGAGTTCTTGAGTTCTTCGGCATCCTGACCGAGTCCATTGATCCCTATCTATGCGAACCCGGATTGCCTCAAACCGGGTGATCCTGATGGAGGCGAACCGAGATGTGTCCAAACCTGGACAAGTCTGAACTGGGATTCGCCTAATGCTCGACTTGTCCGATACGATCTTAGGATCTCCGACACCCTTGCCGAGTCCACCGATCCCTATCTATGCAAACCTGGATTGCCTCAAACCGAGTGATTCTGACAAAGGCAAACCAAGATCGATCCAAGCCTGAAAACGTCCGAACAGGGGTCCCTGTGACGCTCGATTTGTCCGACACGTCTTTAGGCTCTTCGGTCTCCTGACCGAACCTGCCAACTTTTCCCACAAAGCCCTTCCATTGCCAAACTTAGCAAACACGTGTTTAATTCCATCATTGAGATATCACAACCAGAGATCCACACAACACCCAAGCTTATCAACCCTCAATCCACCACAGGCGGGTCCATCAACTTAATCGAGGTCGCATCTGTAAGTCCACACGGCTTCGTGAAGCCAATATACTCCAGCTCGGACAGGCACGTTCCGTAGACCTCTTCAGGATCTAGGTTCGCCGCTTCCAAGCCGCGCTTATAGTTAGCCAAGAAGTCCTTAAGACACTTGTCGACTTTGATCTTCTTAGCCGCGAGAGCCCAGTTCTGGACAGTCTTGTAGACGTTGCAGATGGCTCTTTCCTGCTCTGACGTGTTCTAAAAGGTCAGATTTAGACTCATTTCACGATGCTAGTAAAAGTCTACCTCCTCGTCAACCAAAGTCAAGGCAGATTCCAGCTCATCTGCCGTAGGCATCTGAGTGCAGTTCTCCCAATCCTGGGAATACTTGACCAGGAAAGTGTCGGAATCCTTAAGACTCGAGAATGGCTTCAGGTGGGTCTGGAACAGGTCTACAGCCCAGCGCATAATCTCCTCTTTGTCCTTGGCAAAGATATTATACTTTTTGCCCATTTTCAGCTTCTCTCCCATCTGCTTCTGCATCTCGTGGCGGCTCTTGTGGACAGACGGAGACTGAGACAAAGCTAGCTTCTTCTCCTCGTCGGCCTTCTGCTGGCGCGCTGCCAAGTCGGATAGATCGTTGATGAAGGCTTCACACTGGTTCAGGTCTTCGGGGAAGTCGCAATCCATGAGGCAGTTCTTGATCTGGTTCAGGAGCTCGGCGAGCGATGGCTCGTCGTAGGATTTCCAGATGTGGATCCAGGTCCTAAATAAGGGGGTTTTAGGCTCAAGCTGAGGTCTGATCCTTACTGGAACTTCCCACCGGCAAAGAGATCTCCCTCTTGGACCTTAATGTGAAGCTCGTACAGGGCTTCAAAATTGAAGTTCTGGAAATTAGGCCCAGAGGTCAGAGAATACAGTAAACCCAGCATCTTCCAGTAGTTCCGAGAGAGCTCTTGGGATTCAGGGGTCCAGAGATCCCGAGACGATTTGGGGTTCCGGAAATGGAGGAGCAGAGCCACAGAGACGGAATACAGGAACCTCTCAATCGTGCAGTTTTCATAATTGAATCTCCAGCACAGGGTGTCCAGGATCTTAGCGTCCAGCTCTAGCCACATCTGGTCGTTCAGGAACGTCTCTTCTAAGACTTGGGATAAGAGCTTCTCGGACTGGTCAAACTCGAACTGCTTGAACGTCATCACGGCGCAGGAGTTCCTGGTGCAGCAGTTTTGGACGACGTTGGGATTCGTCGAGGCGCAGAAGACGAAGGCGATTGGCAGTTTCCTGGGATTTGGTGACGTTAGGATCCTAAGGATAGGTCTCACCTGTCAGTCAAAGTCTCCACGAAGGTCTTCAGGAAGTTCCCAGAGATCGACTCGACGCGTTCGAACCAGATTACGAGCTTCTTGGGCTGATTCTGGGTTCGGATCTTCGGGTCAGCGGCGACCTGGTCGAAGGATTGATAGCTTTTCACGCCTCGTTTGTCGAAAAGCTGGAACTTGAGCTTTAGTAAAAGTAGTCCGGAGCTTTCCCAACCTGATTAAAAAGCTCAAGACTCTCCTGGACGCAATTATGGACAGTCGGGGTCCCAGATCGAGGCGAGATATGCTGGAAGATGTAGTTTTCCCCGTAGGACTCGGACGCAATCTGAAATAGGCTTTCCCCGTCCATGAATCCGGATTTGATCACGGCCGATGGGATCTTCAGGGAGGCTAAAACTGACCCAGATTAGCTTGAGTTTCATAGATCTCCAAACCCACCTCCTTCGAAGCTCCCAACAAACCCGAAGATCTCTCCCAGGACTTTGCTGTACAGGCTCTCAAAGATCCCAGAGACTTTGTCCTCGACCTGACCCAAGATCTCCTCGAATTCTTGGGCTCGTTTCCTGTCTCCCATCGCCTTTTCCAAGGTCAAGACCTTCTTCTTTCGACGCACAAATTCCATGTTTAGGTCTGAAAATAGGATTCTGGGATCAGCCTGGAACAGGGAAAAATGGGACCTGACACGAGAACAGGCGAATCTTGGACACGACAGCTAAGGCAACAATTTATAGGTCAACAAAGTTAAAAGAACACCTGGTTTGAGAAACCATAACAAGTCTCAACAGCTAGCAAATCTCAGAAATTCTCAAATTCTTAAGCGTCCTGCTTGTCCTCGTCCTTGGACGCGTCCTCGAAGTCGCCAACGAGCTCAGGCACGTCTTCGTCGTCCTTCTGGAAAGCGTCGGTCACGTTGCTCGCGAGCTTCTTAAGATGGGTCAACGACTCGGGGCCGAGCTGGTTAAGGATTCCTGGGAGCATCTCGGTGATCTCTGGAATTTATGAACTCTTAGATCTGGAATAGCGATGCCAAGATTCTCTTACGCTTGTCCTCGCCAGTTCCGACGACGGAGAAAGTGTTGCAAGGAACGGACGCCTGCACCTTGGGGTTGTTGAAGTGGAGCACGCTGCCGTCCTCGTAGATCATGTTGACCTCCTCGATTCCGGGGATCGTGGTCACGTTCAGCTTCTTAAGAGTGCTCACCACCTTTTTGTCGTCGTTGGCGGCGTTCTTGTGGATCACCTTCTTCTTCCTGCGCGCGGTTCCCTTGCCTCCGGTGCGGACAGCGGCGGCGTTGGCCTGGAGCTTCTTCAGGAGTTCGGGGTTCATGGTTGGTTCTGGAATTCTTAAGTTTGAGCCTAGTTTCGGACGCGGCACGGAGGTCACGGAGTCATGATTGTGGACCCAAAAGCCTCAAAACTTGGTTCCAATTTTATGACGAAATTGTCCAAGGCTAGCCTGCACCAACCCGACCCCCAAAACCGACCTCCAAAAAACCGAAAACCTGGCCATCCGCCAAAATTCACGAAAACACAAAAGAAGACTAAAATCCTCCAAAACCCGACATCCCAATTTTCGCATCGAACCTATGGAAATTCCCACATTTCAATTCAAAATCTCAGCGCTTGGGAAAACCTAAACGAGATTTCCAGTTTTCGTCGGAGGTTCGGTTGGGGGGAGGGAGGGAGCAGAGCAGAGAGCGTGGTGGAGGCAACGGGGCGAAGGCAACATCGGGGAGAATAATAGGACCGGTTTTGGGTGCAAAGCGATGCGATTCCCACATTTGCAGGAGAGGAGAAATGCGTGAAAAACGGGCGAGATGGTTGCGAAACTAACTGGCTTTGGGGGTGGGGAGATGGGAAGGGAAATGAGGGGGTAGCTGGGCTTGTTGGGGTTGGGAGGCTGAGGATTGAGAGCTATTCGCGGATCCAGGAAAACGTCAAGGGTGATCCTGGCTTTGACCCAGGCGTCCTGACGGAGCGTAACTGTGAGCCAAGGGTCCTGACGGAGCCTAACTGTAAGTCAAGGGTCCTGACGGATCCTAACATGGAGCCAGGCGTCCTGACAGAGCCTGGCTTTGACTCAGGCGTCCTGACGGATCCTACCTTAAAGTCAGATGACGTAAAAGAGCCTAAGCTTAACACGGTTTGAGCCAAGTGTCCTGAAGGAACCCAACTTGGAGTCAGGCGTTCTGACAGATCCTCACATGGAGCCAGGTGCCCTAACGGGGGCTGGCTGCAATGAGTCCTGACCAAGCCAATCTTTGAGCCTGCACCCCACATGGACCCAGGCGCCCTAAGAAGGCCAAAGTTCGAGCCAAGTCTCTTGACGGAGCCCAGCTTCAAGCCAGATGTTCTAAATTCCCAGATTTCAAAGAGACCTCAATCTCAGGCTCCCATGATTCGCCTCAAGACCCAAACCCATACATGTTAGCACCTTTATCCATGCTTCAATATCTTCAAATTCCACACAAATTAACCGAGAAACAAACAAAAAACAGGGCAGAGATTAAAGCCATCGGCAACAATGAGATGATATGTCTAAGCTCCCTCCTTGACCTCCTCCTTCTTCTGTCCCTCCTTGGCAGCTTCCTCCTCCTTGGCGACCTCCTCGAAGTTCTCCACCAGATCCGGGATCTCGTCGTCGTCGTCAGCCTTCGCCTGGAATTGGCTGGTAACGCTGTTCGCGAGCTTCTTCAGATGGGTCAGCGACTCGGGGCCGAGCTGGTTCAGGATTCCGGGGAGCATCTCGGTGATCTCTGGAATTGGGGAGGTTAGGATAGGTTCTAAGGATCTAAGGATCTTACGCTTCTGCTCAGCAGTTCCAGTGACCGAGAAAGTGTTCGACGGCACGGACGCCTGCACCTTGGGGTTGGTGAAGTGGAGAACGGATCCATCGTCGTGGATCATGTTGACCTCCTCGATTCCGGGGATCGTGGTCACGTTCAGCTTCTTCAGGCTGCTCGCGATCTTCTTGTCGTCCGTGGCGGCGTTGTGGTGCACGACCTTCTTCTTCCTGCGCGCGGATCCCTTGCCTCCGGTGCGGACGACCGCGGCGTTGGCCTGGAGCTTCTTCAGGAGTTCGGGGTTCATGTTTATCTCTGAAATCAGACACAAATCTTAGCTATTCAAGCTTCATTTATATCCAATCACGAAGGATCAAAAGCGATGCAGATCACGTTAGTAGCAGGGCTTGGGAATCGGTGCAGGCAGAGCTTTCCAAAGAGCAAAATCGGTGCAGGCGCGCTTGGCACGCTTTTAGGCCAAAAAGGACAAAGTGAGTGCGTGGCCGAACTTGCGAAGTTTCCTTTAATGGCTTGGGGCCGAGGAGCAAAGAGGGAGGAGAGGATGATGCAAGAGCGCTGGAGGGTCCTATTAAAACTGAGATTTTGGAGGGTTCGGTGCAGGCAAGTTGAGAATTTCGGGGTTTGAGGCAAGGACAGAGAAATGGTGAATTAGAATTCAGGAAGACGGGCTTCAGATGGGTTAAAATGACTAACTTTGGAACATCATCTTAGGGTCCAAAGAGCGAAATAGTCGCCTGAGCACTTAACGGATCTTAAGGCAATCGCCTAAACTCCAAAATGGCCTTTCAGGCAGCCTAATCTCTAACCCAGATAAGCTGAAATGGCCGAAACTAGCGTCTCATTTTAGGATCCAGCGGCGGAATTGCCACCGAGGATCCAATGAACCCTTGTATTATCGATTGCCAGGTCAATCCCATCCACGCGAACCCCAAATCAAAGCTTATTCCTGACGTAGGATATTCTAAGACCTAACATCATTATCAGGCGGTCTGACTCCGAGCCCAGATAAGCCAGAAATGGCCGGAATCGCCCTCTAATCTTTGAGTTCTAAACAGCTAGTTGGTTGCCTAGTGACCTTATTGGATCTCGAGCCGAATCTCAGTCCCATGACCGCCAAATCTAAGACCGATTCCTGGCGCTGACTATCCCGAGTCCTAACATAACGAATGCGGCCAGTTCCCAAGCCAAGATAAGCCACAAAAGATCTAAAACTGGCTTTCAATCTTAGAATCCAAATAGCTAAATAATTGCCTGGGCGTCTAACGGGCTCTTCAGCCAACTCGCAGTCCCGTGACCTCTAAACCTAAGCCCATTTCCTATCGCTGGCTACGCTACACTCCCCAATCTCCACCTGTCCGCTTGACCTTTGACCTAAGCTGAAAATGATCCAAAATTGGCAACTAATCTTAAGATCTCATAAGCGGAATGGTTGCCTAGTAACCTCATGCGATCCTAAGCGGTCTCTCAGCCCTGTGACCTCTAGATCTAAGCCCATTTCTTGGCGCTGGCTATCCTAGAGGCTGGGCTAATCATCCAAACCACCCTCTCCTCAAAAAACGTCCAAAAAAACGTTCGATCGAACGCTGATCGGAAGCTAAAATAGAACATTCGAGAACGTTTCCGACGCGCGCTGAACTGAACGAGCGCCGCGTAGATCGATATTGACAGGAGGGAGCCCAATCAGAATGGGCGAGCGAGAGACGTGATGGATCTGTGCGCCACGACGTGCATATAAATAAGCCAAAAATTACAGTTTTTAGAGTTCAACGCGCAAGCCTGCACCGAAGCATGGCTTTTCTCGCCGCTGCGACGCTCGCGTGCAGGCGTGCGAGCAGTTTTTCGCTGCGAAACCACTTGCAACCGTAATAAAATGGAGATATCGCGAGATCGAACTTTGTGGCCGGCGGTGGTGCAGGCTGCAGCTTGCATAAAAGGGCATCTTGGGGTTTATGACGGAGAATAGAACTGTCTGGGTCTGTCTGCGAAAGGAGAGATAGGGAGGCGCAAGCAATGGCGAAACGCCGCCGCGGACGGTGCAGGCGGAGGAAAGCGCAAGCGGCGTTGATGCTGCTGCAGCCGCTACTTGGAGGAGGCGGAGGAAAGTGTAGGCGATCGATTTTTTCTGGTCTGTCCTTAGATGACCTGGTGCAGGAAAGCGTTTTGCAGGCGGTGCAGGCAGAGACGGGAACGGTGAGATGAGGAAGTCGTAAAAAGGGTGTTTGGATCTTGCGGGATGGTCAGCCAAACTTTGGCATTCACAAGAGCCAAGGCTCCACCTGTAAAAGTAGTCCCGACCGCCAAAATTAGAAACTTTCGCCATTTCTCCCACGCCTGTTTTGGCGCTCCACAGGTGCGTGTCAGTCTTGTTTTCGCGTTGTTCTGAACCCAAACACGTCTCGTGGGAACGCGGACGTCGGTTTCTAAGGTGACTCTGGCATAAGCGTCGAAGCCTTGGGAATTGCCTGGAGCGTTTTGAGGATATGGTTAGGAGCGAGGAAGGGGTAAAAATAGGCATTTGAGGGGGAGGAAGGTATGGGAAAGTGGGAGGTTGAGATAGGATCTTTGGGATAGGTCTCATGAGGTCGAAATCAGGGTCTGGAAACCAGAGAACTCCAGGATCACTTGGCATTGTGAAGACTTTCAATTTCGAAGATCCGCTGTTCAAAAATCCATGTTTCAAAGATCCTAAAATCACTATATTAGGCCCATTTTCGGTCCCACCACTCCACCCTGACTCTCCCCATTATCTGCTCATTGAACCCCAGTTGACGTCACCTTCATTGTCCCACCGAACCACTATACAAACCTCCGCGAAAATCCCGTTTTCCTCGGACACAAAGAGGAACAGGTATTCCAGAGCTCACGGCCGGTGACCCCTCAAGGAGGACTCCGGGCGCCGGCGACTGTTTGCCCACCCAGATTTCGTCGTGACTTTCGAATGTTTATTTTTCCCTACGGTGGAGCGGGTGGCAAAACAGAGAGAAAGAGACTCAGAAGGGCCGCGGCACGCGCACGCGTGCAGCGGATTACGTCACGAAGAGGAGGAAGTCGTGGGGAAGAGGAGGTCGTCGTTGCCGAGCGCGAAGAAAGTGAAAGCACAGCGCGAAAGTACGAAAATACAAACAGAGAGGAGCGGAATGGGAGGTCACGAAGTGGGGAACGTGGGGTTTAGGGAGTGGGAGATGGGTTTACGGGGTCATGGGAACGGATTCGGGGTTGGGAAGTAGGGTAAAAAGGTCTTGGACAAGGCTGAGAGCTTGTAAAAATCAAGTTACCCTAATGGGGTTCGAACTCGTCCCGAGCGGTTTGGCGGCCAAACGGCTTACCGACTAGGCCAAGCAAGGCATCCTCGAAGGGGTTCAAAACAAGACCATGTAGAGCCGGATTTCTTAGAATTAGGCTTAAAGGCTGTTTGGCCTCGTGCAGGCCAAAGATTGATGCAAGTTCCTTCCAAAAAGGAAGTTCTCGGAAGTCGCACGGTATGCTGAACCCCGAAACGTACCTACAACTTCCTGAGTTCCCACCTTTCACATGTTTTAGACCCATAGAATCCAAATTTAAACTTGCACTTTGCATATGAATGCCCTCTCTCCCATTGACTTACGTACATTTCCTGCTTCCTTTGTCTTCCCCCACAACTTCCGAGAAAGTTATAAATCCGGATTTAAACCCAGAATCCTCATTTCAGACTCTTCAGCAGCGGCAGCAGCAGCCGCCCAGCTTCCCCTCTTCAATCCTTGGCTCTCATTCCTGTATCCAAATTGGGCTCTAGCTGCAGCGGCGGCTTCAAACACTCAGCACCCAACGTTAAACTTCGGCAGTTCGGCGGCTTCAATGTTCCCTAACAGTGCCGCGGCGGCGAATCCGCTCCTCTTTGATAGCCTCCTTGGAGCCACGGCTTCGGCACCCAGGCATCATCCCTATTTCCCTTCTGCCGGTTTCGACCCAACTCGGAGATTCTCGGAACCAGTGGCTTCGTCGACGGCAGCTGGAGCGTATAACTACGGCCAGGGAACTCGTCGCCGTAGCCGCGATGGACAGATCTCGTTCTTGTGGGAGTTTCTGCTCCGTCTGCTTCAGGATAAGGAGTACTGTCCTAAGTATATCAAGTGGCTGGATCAGAGCAAGGGTATCTTCAAGCTGGTAGACTCGAAAGCGGTCAGTCGGCTTTGGGGAGTTCATAAGAACAAGCCTGGAATGAACTACGAGACTATGGGACGCGCGCTGAGGTAAGATTTTCAGCCTTAAAACCCGAAAATAAGAGTTTCCCTGGCTTAAAAAATGATTGACCCAGCCGGGGTTCGAACCCGGCTCGAGCCGTTTGGTAGCCAAACGCCTTACCAGCTTCACCATGGCCACAAATCTGAAATAAGCTGATTTCAGATACTACTACCAACGCGGAATCCTGCAAAAAGTGGACGGCCAACGTCTCGTATACCAATTCGTCGACGTCCCTCGCGACGCCTTCTCCGACCACCACTCCGACGGAGCCTCAGATGCGTCGCATTCCGACGAAGGCTTCGATTCATCCGCCGAGTCGCCCTCCTCCTCCACGACCACCCACATCGATTCCAGTACGGCTTCTAGCAGCACGAATCCCCCGGAAGTTCCCTGCATTTGAACACTTCCCGACTCCCCTCAAAACTCAGCTAGTCGCCACCCCCTCGTGAAGACAGGACGGAGTGCCATGTACAGTATCCCCACCACCACCACGATCCTACAGTAACCCTGAGATGATCCGACAACGTCAGTAGTGCAATTTGTACCCCCACACACACAAATCCACAAAAGTCTAATAATCCCCATTTTCGAGTTTTGTGTGAACACCCCGTTCTTGTTGTCTCAGTCTCTCGTCTCCTCTTGTGATATCCCCAATCACACTCGTTTGTGTCCAAAAGCCAGTTTAGGATTTTGCGGTTTTTGGAACTTTTTGGAAAGGTATTTATTTATTATGATTTTTTTTGGTTCCTCCTTGGTTTGTCGACGCTCTGATGCTGCGATGTTATGTGTTATATTACTACGTATAGAGTTGCCGATGTAATATTTAATTAATAAACTATTTATTGAGTTGGAGAGGGAATGACGGGATGGGTATGAGAGGGTCTGAGGGTCTAATAGACCTGAGAATGACCTTAATTTAAAGCTCTGAAAAAGCCAAATTTTGGACTTTAGGATTTGAATCCTGGAAGCCTGGATCAGAGCTCGCTTCTGGCTCCGAGTTTCAGGATAAGCCTGTCCTGGGGCGCCGGCACCCGGAGTCCTCCTTGAGGGGTCATCGGCCGTGAGCTCTGGAATACCTGTTCCTCTTTGTGTCCGAGA
>KN166806.1:276-13603 GCA_000757745.1 Steinernema scapterisci | reverse complement strand
GGTCTCTAAATCCTTTTTGGCGGGCTAGAGTCAGTTCAAAGCGTTAGCTTTCTTTCCGAACGTTTTCCTCACAGCTACCACATCCATTTAATCTAAATTAATCCAGAAAAACTCATATCTAAATAAGCGTTTTTTGGCTCAATCGAAAGCTCTATTCCCCAAAAACAGCTGCTTCAAATTTTCCCGGCTTCCGAATCTCCTTTAGCTGTCTAGAGTCAGTTCAAAGCGTTAGCTTTCTTTCCAACAATTGCCACCCAATATTTCAACCTCCAAACAATCCAGACTCAACTACCAAACTTTAGTACTCCCACATAAGGTCTCATTGGTGGCCGAAGGCCACCGCTTAACCTGCCAGCGCGCTTGCGCGCTGGTTGAGCTTGTAGAATTTTAGCCTAGAGAAACATGTCTAAAGATAGCAAAAAATGGCCAGTTTCCATACTACTTGGCGGACCAGATTTGCATAGCTTTTGCCTCCACTTCTGCCATTTTAATAGCTAAAGTTCTATAGAATTCTTGGTTATTTTAGAACCCATCTCCGCGCCAAATTTCATCCAAACGTCCGGGGTCAGTATCTCAACTTATCGGCGAACTGATCTTATTCACATACCTCCCCTAAAATCAAGGATCCATGAGATCGTGACCAATTCTTGCACGGTCTCCTTGATAATAAAGGTGATTGCTCAGTAGTACAGATGAAAAGCGGTGAGGGTTACAAAAATTAAAGCAGCAGACATCGTGTGCTTTATGACATGAGCAAAGAAGGTTCGTGGGTTGCTAAACATAAAAAAGCTCAACACAGAAAATATTCTAAAAGCTCTCACCCGTCGATGATAGACACCACAAATTTTTCAAGACTAAAGATAATAAATAACGTGCCTGCCAGATATAAATTCTCATTTGCAGCCTGCATAATGACCTCCGCATCATCAAAGAAATACGGGGTCAAATGAAAAACATATACAGGCGGTGCTGGGAGAACGGTTTCCGGAAAGCTAAATCCCGTCAGCGTCTCAAATCTGATGGAATTCAAGAAGTCACCAGGAAGATCCACCGTACTGGAATACGCAAAAACGTTAGATTTGTTGTTACCTCTGAGTAGCTTACAAAATTGTAGCTACACAGTGACATATAGAACGACAACTCTCGGATAGCGGATTTAGCAATTTGTGTAAAATTGAGTCATAGGTCCGAACGTTACTTGGCGCTTTGTTCGCCAACAGTTTTTAGTCAAAGTTTGATCAAAAAGTTTTGATTTTCCAAGTTTTTAGAAATGATCCTTAGTGTCCAAATCACTAAACGCATAATTCGCAATCACAAAAGGCTCTCGTGCAGGTCAAAATGAACAAAGATTGACTTTTTAGCGGAATTTGATCCGGAAAGATCGAAAGTCTCAAAGCTTCTGATCAGTAAACCAGAAAAACAACCAAAATAGCAAATTTCACAATCTTATTCCCACGACGTTAAACGGCGCTTCGCCTCCGACTGGCGGTGCATAATCAGCGCGGGTCGTCATTGTCAGCAAGAGGCGCTACAGAAACGCGGCGCCAACAGCGGCGGCGCTGCTGACTTTCGACTCAGGCACGTTGCATAAGCGCGAGTTAATCGCCGTAAGTGCAAAAGGGCAGACGGTGTGGAATGAATTTGACGGAAGTATGTCCAAAAAAAGGCTGACCGCGTCGCGGTTACAAGCGCGTAATGGGCAGCGTCGAAACGTTCAATGTGGAAGAACCAATCGGGCAAACTGGAAACCATTAACATAACCATAATGCAAATTTGAGCGTTTATTAGGTCCAATGATAACTCGAGTTGCTCTGACAGATAAGTAAAGATTATTATGCATTGCCAAAGCTTGATTCACATACCTTCAAACAGCTCTGACCCGCGCCATTATGGGCATTTCCAAAGGAGTGTCCTCGATCGGAGGAATGTTCGCGCAATATATGCATGTAGCGATCAATCCAATACCCAAAATAGTGGTGCCAATAACAATAAATCTACAATAAAAACTCTAATAAAAAGCCAAAATTTGAGCACTTTTTACCTTTCAAAACGCCCAAGATATGTTCTGGCAATAAAGGCTGCGGCAACATTTAAAACCGTGTGTATGATGACTACTGTCACACACAAAAAAACTGCGATTCTCAAATGGGTCGCTAAAGATAAGTATAGCAGACTCATGGGCGGAGGTGGGAATTCAAGATAAAAAGGATCATTTTCTTCGAATCTCAGTAGGTCTGCTTTAAGGGAGGCCAAAGAAAAGTGGGTCATAGAGTCCGAAAGTCTAAAAACCAAAAATTAGGGTTTCAGTTTGGTAGGGAAAGTTACTTGGAGGCATTGTGAGTGATCTCGAATCCGTGGTAATTGAACATCTTGATCGAAAATCACGTCTTTCTGGAGAACCAGCTAGTCTGAAAACGGCAGTCTAGACTGAATGTTCTCTGTTTCATAGACGTCCGGACCTGATAGACGGAGACCTTAGGGGTGAAGCGTAGCCGGCTCTTTGGACCTTAAGAGATGCACGGAACCGACCGATCGGAGGAATGGATAAGAGGAAGAAAGTGTCTCAGGACCTGGATAAGAGAAAGAACGCAAGGTCGAAATCTAACCAGTGAACCGACCGTAGCTAAACTCTAATTATGTCTGAAAACGGCACTCTAGTAATGTAAAGTTCTCTTTTTTCCTCTCGTACCTGGGACACTTAGGACGCAGGGACGAGACGTAGCCGGTTGTCCGGACCTTGAGAACTACACGGAACCGACCAACTACCTGGATAAGAGGAAGAACGCAAGATCGAAATCTACCCAGTGAAACGACTGTAGATTTCCCAGCTAAACTAAGTGATTTTAAGTGAAAGTTCACTACGCGGAGATCGCCAAGAATGAAGACGAAATCAGACGAGGAAGCTTTACTTGCACGAATACAAGGCACCTGGCTATGCAGGGTTCCCTTTCATTTAGAACATCTCAGACAGGGGAACGGAAAACACGAAGAGAACCAGCGAAAACGCTAGACAAGGATAAGGGGAATGATAGGGGAAAGAGCGGTGGACAATGGTCATCTCAAAAAACTCAATGGTTCCCCGATAGAATTCAAACCCCTCGATTGGGACAATTCGAACCCTGGAACAATTGAGACCCCGAAACAATAAAGACCCCGGGACAATCCAGTCCCCAGAAGAATCCAAACCCCCCGGACCCCGGAACAATCCGAACCCTGGAACAATCCGAACCCCTCCCTATCCGCCCGGCAAGACGGCAAAACATCCCAATTTCTTTTGAACGGCGTCCCGATTTCTGCCCCTTGATTCGCTCGCTCCGCAGCATTCGCCGGGTAACTTTGCTCCCCTTTTGACACTTGATACTCCTCCTGTTCCTCCTCGTCTCAGAACTTCCAGCTCGTCTACTAGTCTTCATCACAAGCATAAGTCTTTTCAGTCAAGCATAAGAACAATTTTCACTTATGCAGTCCTTTCCCTGTAGAAGCGTATTGTCCTGAGCCTGGAGCTACCACAGTACGCCTATGCACGTGACCTGTCAAAATATTCTTGGATTATAGGCAGCAATCGGTATGGGCGCTGATAACCCGTTGTGCGGCAACATGTAGGAGCTGCAACGTGCTGGGCGCTAGTTATTTCGGGCGGCGGTAACGTAACGCCTGGCGCCCAGTTGTTTTGCGCCAAAAAAATGGTGCAAGTTCCCAGGCGCCAAGTTGTCCAAATTTGCTAACTCCTGTTGCGGCAGAGCTACCTCCATTCTATGAATCTGCTGTGGGACAACCCCACACCACGTCCAGCCGTTTGGAACCACCACCATCCTATTTCGATCTCAGTATCCTCCCGGCAATATTGCTGCTCTTTATCAGGCTCTTTACCTAGAATGTTAACGAGAGTCCGGATTGTTTTGGGAGTTTGTATTTTGCTTTAAATTGAGGGGTCTCGACTGTTCCGGGGTCTTTATTGTACCGGGGTCTCGATTGTTCTGGGGTTCGTATTATCCGGGGTTCGGATTGTTCCGTCGAGGGGTTCGGATTCTACCGGAGAACCAACTCAGTTTTATAGGGGCGAGGTCAGCAATCGCTAAAAGGCGAACACTTCGCCGTTTTTACTGACCATCTAGGCTGTCTACAACTAATGTGAAGGTCTCTGATTTCTAGACGTTTTGGATATGGGACTCTGGAACCTTAGGGGTGAGACGTTGCCGGTCGTCCGGAACTTGAGAGATGGAAGGAACCGACCGACGACCTAGATAAGAGGAAAAACGAAAAGCCAAAATATTTTCAGTAAACCGATCGCACACTTTTAAGCTAACCAACTCTAGGTGTTTTCTGAGTATGAGTTCCTACGCGAAGATCACCAAGAATGAAGACAGGATCAGGTTATGAAGCTCTACTTGCCCAAAAGCGAGGGTCAACCTGGCTGGAACGCCGAATTCCCTCTTATGCAGAACAGCTCAGACTGGGAAACGGAAGACGCGGGAAGCACCGGGTGCCAATAAGACACCTTAACAAACAGAAACTGGCAGCCTTCAAAGCGCGGGGAATGGAACGGTCAGGGGCAAAAGGGGTGTGAAAACCGGAAAGAGGGGAGAGTACATAATATGAGGGAGGGGCGTCGACTAAACGTCGACAAAATGTCAGGACCGAATTTTGTCTCATCTTTATCTTATAGTGCGTTTGGTGGGTGTTGGAGTGACATCAACAGTTTTAGCGGCGTCCTTGGTTTTCTCAGATTAGAAAAACAAAATATGACTACGGTAAAAACTCAATTTGGTTGTAAGTTGTCATTGCAACAGCTAGGAATCAATGAAGTTATGAGCTTAATGACCAATAATGACGACATTTCCCTATTGTTCTTGCAAAAAGACATACAAGCTAGTTCCGAAAGCTAGCTCAAGGACAAAAACCCAAAATAGCGCAAAGACTACGAGTACAATACAAAGGAATCACGCAAAGTTTTTGCACGTAACCACGACATCTGACGTATTAAAAGCAAAAGACAAAATTGGGGAAAACGGCTAAGACATACTCGATTAAGAGGTCAAAAACGGTGTGGTTGGATCACGAAAGCCCATCGCTATAATAACCCGAATCACCGGGCTGAGCGGATTAGGCAATTTGCAGCTGGCGCGCGCGCTCTCTTCCCACACGACTCGCTCAGGTCAGCACACCATATTGCAACACTGTTTAGGCCATTGCATAACCAATTTTCTGGGGATTAGGGCAGGAAACGCTGGAATCGAGGGGTAACTGGGTAAACGCAAAACCGAGACTCCAGAAGAGAGAAACCTGGCAAGACACAAAATTCTTGTCCCGACGCGGCAAAAGTTAAGACATTAAAATACAAACGAGTGGTTAGAACTTTCCCTGAAGGCTATCAAAAGCGCGCCCAGGTCTGGTCTAGTTTCAAATTTGTATAGTAAAACTCAGACCAAAAAGAAACCAGAACGGGAATGAAAATGAATGAAAAGACCAACGCGGAACTGTTTCCGACCGCGATTTTCAAAAGCGCCAAAGCAGGTTCCTCCTGTCTAGCGTTCAGGTGCCTGCATCTACAGATAACATATATGTCGAAAGCCTAGCGGACACACGAATTCAATTAAGAAGGATTATCGGGAGACCGGGGCACGCGCGGCCCGGGAGAACACCTGAAGGCGCAACTGGAGCGAGCGCGCCGGTGTGGCTGGGGGTAAAAAGGGCGGTCTTCGCACTCTTATTCAATCGCCGGGGCGCATGAATTTGTGGCCATCGAGGGCAGGTAATTGGAATTCAAAGAACAACGTCTTAAAGAGAGGAGCAATTGATTTATGTATGTAGAGGAGCGGTTGTGGGAAAATGGACGGACAGGGGAGGGTTCAAGTCCTCAGAGAAACTCTGTGGCCGCTTGCCGAGATCTGAACTTTGCAAAACAAGATAGAAAGCTAGGACAGAAAAGCTACCCTAAATTACTTCAATTTCAGGTGTGTGCTATCGTTAACTCGCCGTTGATTTGGTAATAAGGTCATAATTTGGAGAGTAGTGAAGTGACGTCAAGGAGTCGTGTGGTCATAAATGAGTCTTTGGCGCGCTATCCTCACAAAGCGCACTCTAAAAGAACAGAGGATTGATATAAAGTTTGGCTGGAACTTAAGCTCTGCATTGTTGCAAAGCTGCCTTCGCGCAGTGGGTTGTGGGAAAATTCGATAAACTGAAAGCAAGCTAACATGTTTAGTGTTTTTAGGCTAAAGGCAAAGCTAGTCTTTGATGTACGTAAAGAGTAGCTGCCAGGTGGGCGCCTACTAAATACAAATCGTTGTTTATTATCTTTTAGAGTTCACAGTTCAGTTCAGAAACAACTTCAAATGTAGTCTTTAGGTCAGGACATTCAGAGATTGTAACGTTTTGCGCACGGTGTACCGACATATGCGCCAAAAGTTAAGAGCGCCAACGACATGAGCGCCAAGCGACAAGAGCGCCGACGACGTCGCCAAGCGACATCAGCGCCAGCGACAAATGGCCAATTAGCTTGTGCTTACGCCTAGTTTTTGAGGTCCAAAGGCGCCTCAATGTAAAAGCTTTGCATTTCGAACCGCTTCGACCTGCAAATAGAAACAGCGGGGATAGTACTAGAGGGCGACACTTGCTGCAAGGCTTAGGCTTAGAAGCTACCGCAGACGACTGCCTAGTTTCTGAAGCGCCGAAGGCGTTGTGAAGTGCAGGCCTCGCAATGCGCACAGGCTTCGACCTGCAAACAGGCTTAGGGACCGCCGCAGACGAATACATATTTTCCCCGCGCCGTAGGCGCCTGTAGACGGGGTGTGTAGGCCTGGGGCGACAGTTCCAGGCGTAGGACGACACTTTTGAAACGTGATTAAAGTTCTAAAACTCAAAAACATTGAAAACCGATCGGTGGCGCTGATGTCGTTGGCGCTCTTGTCGCTTAGCGCTTATGTTGTTTGGCGTTCTTGTTGTTTGACGCTCTTGTCGTTGGCGCTGATGTCGCTTGGCGTTGATGTCATGGCATCGTTTCCAGCGAAGGCTGATGTGAGACTCGAAGCGAGCTCGATTTAATTGGATCACAAAGACGTCAGATAAAAGGTCCGCAACATTTTGGACCTTTTTGGGTTTCAATTTTCCCTTATGAAAGTGTTCCTTTAAGCGCCACAGAACACACGTTAATGGGATTGATGTCCCCATTTCTACGTTTTTATACAATCGTGAGGAGGAGATAGATAAAGCGTCCTTTATCAAGTTCCGACCATCTTTTGTATCGTTTTCATCCTCGCCGATTAACGCCCGATTTGGCTTTTTATTTCAACCAGTTTAGGATCTGTGTCTTCTGGCCAACCTGAAACTCTAACACAGCCGGCTGTTCTCTTCTGGCCGACCAGCTAGCCATGTTTTTCTCTAAGACCTACGGTAGTCGCTTGGCCACAACACCACCCCTGAAAACAAACAAAGTCTGTCTGGCGTCTCAATAGCTGACGTCCGCTTCAGAAATGTTTACGTGACTTTGAAATCCAACTTCGCGCATATCAATTAGAGCTCTCAGTATCTCATTGACCATATACGCAGACGGCGTAGGACATCTCATCGGTTAATAATGGGTAAAGCGGCTTTAGGAGGTTATTAAAATCTTTTTTGAGCCATTTTAGAGATCGGGGTTAATTGGTGCTCTTTGTCGTTAGGTTAAACCACTGCCTTTAGGCGTGACGTCAAGATACTCAAGATCTACCGAAGCCTGTTTTAAAGTGGCTCGCTAAAAATGACTCTCTAAGCGACCACTCAAAGGAAGCATCAGGCTGACAGAAGCTCACTAGGAGCAAAAGCTGTGTTTCCTTGGCGCATCTGGTTTGCTCACTTAGGTTCACATTTTATTGAGTTCTACAGTTTTGTGCAAAGAGATCACAACTACATTACGACAGAGAGGTTCCCGGATGCCAACAATATCCTGCCAGAACTACACAAACGTTTACAATGAGACCTTCAAGTTAAGCTTGAAAGCAAAGGTTATTCACATTTTAAACAGAGCGGAAACATATCCGAAGATTCGGCCGAACGGTTCTTAGTAGAGGTTGCTGACCGATTGAGTGGGACTGGCGGACTGAACGATGATGTCGGGTGTGTTGGGAGCGTTGCCGACGGCGTTCTTCTTTGTGAAGCAGATCCTGAAATCGCTCAAATTAGTTATAGCCAAGACTACGAGAAACTTGCTTGATTTGCCAGATGAGAAAGCCGCCAAGAAGACACGCTCCCAGCACCGCAAAAAAGACGAGGAAAAACAAGGCCAGGTCGGAGAAGCAATTGCAAGACATCTGAAAATCAAAAATTGAGAGTGGCTACAGGGGAGTCGGAACAAAGAGTGAACCGCCGCTCGCGGCGCGCGCAAGAAGTGTAATAATGTAACTATGACCGCAGAAGCGCATCGCGTAGCGCCGCTCCGCCCTCCTTCCAAGTCCCTACCTTGCAATTACGCGCGCATCTCCTCTTTGCTCTCCTTTTCAAACGCGGCGGTGAATCCTCTAGCAACTTCCCTTTCCTGCGTCAGCTGAAACGCCCACGGAACACTCTAGAAGCATTCATGACCAGAACTCTGGAGCAGATCTAACACAAACAACAGCGCCAAACAGAGTAAGCTCACGTAGCCAATGGCTTTATCACGAAATAACCGACGGAACATCTGAGATTCGGCTTGTCAGGCCTGATCGGCTGGCAAAAGAAAGTTTCGAACAATGAATGGTTTTCTTTGTTAGTCTTCTTGCAGCAGCATTCGGGTTGTCGGAACCGAATGTGCCGAAAGTTGGATTTTGAGAGAACCCGAATCACTAAAGAAGTAATACGGTGCAGGTTCTACCAAACGTTGGCCACAGGATTTAACAATTCAAGCTTGGTCAGCTGATGGGGTGACGTCTCGACCAGTCACAGGCAGATCACGCCCTTTGTTGGTCAGCCGCTTCAGGTGCCTTTTGCGAGAAGGGGTTCATTATGAAACCAAGAGCAAAGTGGCGCATCGCTAATCATCATTCCGCTTTCATCTCCAATCTTTGTCAATTGTAGGTTTACTCGTTCATTCTGGTCAAGAGTGGCGGTTTACCTTTAGCAACATACCCGCTTCCCGTGTCACCTGAAGCACCGGCGAAAAGTCCACAGAAGTTTATTACGCAACTTTTAAGTTAAGCTTAAAATTAGACAATGATAACATCAAAAAAGAGAGTAAGAACGTAGTCACTGCTTCTGTCGAACGTTGCTCACGCTATTTGGCCGTTCAAGCTTGGTTGGCGGATGGGGTGGCGTCTCTAATAGTTACAGGCAGATCACGCACTTGGTTGGTCTTCTCGCAGCAGCGTTTGATTGTCTGGATGCAGTTTTGAATCGGGCTGGAAAGCCGCTCTAGTGCTTGATACCTAGTAGAACTTACTGAAAGATCACGTCAACTAAAAGCAGCAGAAGCATGACCGCGGTGGCTAACAAAACAAGTACGAGATGCATCTGAAAAAGACCACTAATAGTTGGCAACATCCAAACCGCAATCACCTTCGTAGGGTAAACAAGGAGTCAGTCGCATCAGGTGCCCCACCCGAGAAGGGGTTAATTATAACCGAGGCCAAAGAAGCGCATCGCTAATCGCCAATCGCCGCTCCAATCTTTGTCAATTGCGGGCTTACTCACGAGTCTCTTCTCTCTGTAAACAACTCCTGATCCCTTAGCAACATATCTCCTTCCCGGAAGAACCTGTGTCACCGGAAGAACCTGTGAAAAGTCCACAAGAGTTTATTACAAAATTTCCAAGTTAAGCTTGAAATCTGAGAACTTTAACATTGAACAGAGCGAGGGTGTATCCATGGCTTCTTTTGAACGTTGACCGTAGAATGCGGCCGTTCAAACTTGGTCGTCTGATGGGGTGACTTCTCCAACAGTCACAGGCATATCACGTACTTGGTTGGTCTTCGTGCAACGTTGTTTGACTTTACGGAGACAGTTTCGGATCGGGCTAAAAGGCTAGTCTCACAAGAACGTCTCACACTTAGACAGGATTCACTTAAGAAACTTGAGGAGCCATTCGTTAGCAACAAAGAGCACAAGGAAATACGCGGTGATTGCCAATACAGTTATGCGACGCATCTTAGAGACCATTGAAAGCGCTGGCTTTGAGCTGGTCGAAATTACCTTTTGGAGGTACGGAGCAAGTAAGCCGTTGCGGATGCTTTATATGAGAAGGGTTAATTATGCAAAGGCTTCAATTACAACTGAAGAAGCGCATCACTTAACGTTATCCCGCCCTCTTCCCCACCAGTCTTTGCCACTTGCGGGTTAACACGCACGCCTTCTCGTCAAATGCGGCGCTTGATCTCCTAACATCCACTACGTGTGCCACCGCGGTCGTAACAGCTTGTCTGTGCTACCTTAAACGCTCATGGAAAATTCAACAGGTGTTTATTACAACACGTTCAAGTCAAGCTTGAAATCTTAAGGAATCAGCATCAAAAACCGAGCGAGAACGTGGCCGTATCTTCTGTGAAGCGTTGACCACGAGCTTCGGTCGCTTAAGCTTTCTCGGTCTTCGGGACGACGCGGACGACAACGACAGTCAGATCGCGGGACTTGTTGGTCTTGTTGTTGCGGCCTTTGACCGTGTGGATGTAGATTCGGATTCGCCTGAAAAGTCGACATAGAGACATCCTATCTCTAGACACCAGGGCACTTACTCGTGGTACGCGAGCATGAGAACTGCGATGGCGAGGAGCAGGAGATAGATGATTGTAGTCCACTCGAGGAGCAGCATCTCCAACACCTTTTCTGTCGACGAAGGTGGAGTCTGAAAGTTTTTCGATAAGTCTTACGCTAGCCGGGATTACCATGGTGACGTTGGGATGGCTCTGTCGATCTGAGCGCTGCAGAAGAGGTGAGGTGGTTGAGATGAGAAGTTGATGGTGAAACTAAGCTTGATGCAGCTCGACGATCGGAGTTGCTCCGCCCGTCATGACCGCTGTCGCATCCTTCTGCGGTCGAGTTTTCCCCCGCCTTCGCCCGCCTTAACTCCCTTGACAACCGCGCATCTCAAATTATGCAAGTAAGCCCAAGGCTTATATGATACTCAGCTTGGAAACTCTGGCAAATGGCCAAGAGCTCTGCAAGTCTAATCCTCCGCATGACCGTCAACAACAGGAAGTTGAAGACAACGCATATGGAGGCTTGCTCAATGGGTGGTTGAGCAGCTACGTACGTCACTACTCGAAAACCCCGGCATCGGCAATAGAAACAATAAGGCAACTGATGGGGTGATGGATGAAACCAAGGTCTTTGTAAACACCGGGCAATCTCACGCAGTGTCAGGGACTTGATGCATGTCGAACGAAAACCAAACAGAGCGTGATGTTTTAAGAATCCTTTTGAAGACTGTACTAAACGGTGGCCATTACCGGCTTTAGAAACGGTGTTTGAGCCTGTGGCTGGTCTTAAAAACGGTGGTTGTGACCGGCCTCAGAAATGCCAACTTTCCCACCCCGCTTGTCCACCGCTTATAAAGCTTGGTCATCGCTTCCCAGCTTAGCCACGTACTTAGCCACAGCTCATGAGACCTCGCCTCCGTTTTTCAGGCTGGCCACGGGCTTGGCCACCGGTTACGAGGCTGGACCGCCGCTTCCCAGCTTGGCCACGAGCCCAGCTACCGCTTATAAGGCTTGGTCATCGTTTCCCAGCTTGGCCACCACGTTGGCCAATGCTTATAAAGTCTTGTCACCATTTTTCAGTTTGGCCACGGGCTTAGCCACCGCTTACAAGGCTTGGTCATCGCTTCTTTGGTTGACCACGGGCTTAGCTACCGCTTATGAGACTTGTACATCGCTTCCCAGGCCAACTCCAGACTTAGCGGCTGCTATTGAGGTCTTGACACCGCTTCCCAGACCGGGCAGAGCAACTGCCACCGTTTAGCGTTGTCCCCAATGGTTTTATATAAGTTGTTCAAAGTAAATCAATACATTTTCTAGATTTGAAAATGATCACACTGCACACAAATTTATGACTTGAATGTCCTGATCGTCCTAGGGGTGCGGGTCGTCGGGGATTTCTTCATCTTCTTCCGGCTGATCTTCCGGCTCATCCTGTGGATTGCCAAGCACAACCATCGGTAGCAAGGTGAGTTCGGGAATGCTGAAATACGGCAAACATATCAAATGAGCAATTTGTCTTGTCTTTAAGCTGTCTTTAGGAGAAAAGCTGCTCCAATCAATATTACTTCACATCACTTGAGCCGGTGGCTTTACAAACTTACACATATTTGAACGTCAGCCACACTAAGAGAGAAAATTCATGCCAAGAGATCATCTGGAATTAAAGAGAAACTGAATTCAGAGATTCGCGGCGCTCGCGAACAGCACATTTACGAAACGAAGAGTGTGTAACACGGAATTGCAACTAGGTTTGAAGCACGAGCTTACTGAGACCAACAAGGCTGGTTTCACTAATGCCAGTAGCCACAGTAATCGGAAAGTAGTGTGGGATGGAAGCGCGTTCTTGCTTAGCCCTACGCTATATGCACCATGATTGTGGATTCGAATAGGCACCCAGGTGTGGCGGTCCAAATTCAAAAGTTAAAACCTGTGATGTGGACACCTGATTGGTTTTGGCCAAGGCAAAATCAATTTTGCCTGGGAACTTGCGTGGGAAATGCTTGGAAGCCACTGAAAGCTGATTGTAAGGGTCTTTCGAAGTTAATGTGGCCTGATTTCGAAACTCTGTAGGCACTTATGCTTTCATAAAGAGCCGCGAAAATGTGAAAACACAGGAACACGGAACTTTCGCCAAGACCCGACAAGGATTCAAGCATGGAAAAGCCAACATGAAAAGGCTACCGCCCAGGCTCATCTGACAGAATTTCTAATTCCAAAACCGGGATAAAACCGCAAAACAAGAAATATGACCGACTCATAAAAGCGCCAAAGCATGTCTCTGTCTAAATTTCAGGTGCCTCAGTTGTAATTACATACGCCGAGACCCAAATCGACGCACGAATTCAATTACGCTGGATTATCGAGAAACCGGCGCCTGCGCGGCTCTTAGCTGAGAACACCTGAATCCGAGAGTAGGCCAAGCTGCCCCGTCAAGTTTGGAGTGAACGGTCTTCACATGCTCGCCCAAACGCCGATACGCATGAGTTTCTGGCCGTCAACTCTAATCAAGTTTGGATTCGGACGCAAATGTGTCCCTTCTCTTTCCAACCAGATCCTTGTCGTCTTGTTTTAGTTTAAGACCTACGGTAGTCGCTTGACCAAAAACATCATCTCTCGAAAACAAGACCAGTCTTGCTGACGTATGACAAGCTGACGTCTTCTTTGACGACACGTATGTCCCCGCT
>KN166801.1:106783-146145 GCA_000757745.1 Steinernema scapterisci | reverse complement strand
ACCGCTCTTCCGATCTCACTTGAGACGCCGTGGGTCACCTGGTCGCACACCCCTGCTTCTGCCGAGTGATCTTCGTCACATTTTGGAACTTTCGGCTGCTTTTAATAACGTATTTTTGATTATAATTTTGCGAAGTCGTTTCAGATCAATGGGGGTTCCATCCCAGGACGGTTCAAGCCCTCCTCTCAGTCATGTTCGACTGTTCCGGAAGGAGTTTCTTAACAAGGACGCGATCGACGCGGATTTCATCGAAAACGAGTGCGCTTTTCTGCGTAAGTTCGGTAAGTTTTCGAATGATCTAAACCATGTTCCAGATCCCAATGTTGCCAGCAAGATCAAGCAAATGCACGCGCAAAATCCAGGTTGCGCGCTGAAGTTCCTCTTTCGAGAAATACGAAGAAAGCATCCCTTGGATACTGACGTCTTCATTCCAATTCTGGAAGGCTATTGCGAGGATACTGAGTTCGCAAGTGAGCTTTACTTGAAGAACGTGAAGGAGGCAGCAAAGAAAAAGTATCTGAGCATTTTCAACTCTGACGATTTCTGCACCGGCGATACGCTGAGCACAAGTTTGCGAGCCGACCCTTTCGTTAAGAACCTCGCAGCAAAATACGCCGGTCGTTACGACTCCATGATCAAGAAGGTTGAAGCTCTTATAAAGGAGAACAGTGCGTTTTACAAAAGATTTCTAGTTTAACTGCAATTTTCCAGAACTCGATGCGGCAGCTTGCCAGATCCTGCGTTCAATGCCCCAGTTCGCGGATGACGACCGTGATGATTCGTGGTGGTATCATTTCTTGGACATCTGCGATAGCGATCCGCGCAATAGAGCTTGCTTGAAGCTTCTAGATTCGGATTTCCGTAACACTGTTGGTATGTCAATTGGTATGTCACACGATGGAGGGCTAACATCATTGGAATGTTGCAGATGAGTTCCGCGCGGAACAGAAGACCAAGACGAATCCAGCGATCAAAGGAGAAACGCAGAATATGTTTGATGAAAGCGTCCCGGATATGGAGCGAAAATTCCGTCCTCAAGAGTCATACATGAAACATAGAGAAACTATTGATGAGAGTTTCGTGGACGATGCTGAACAAGTGGTACTCCGCGATTACCAAGAAGAACTGATGGAGGGCATCCACAAAGGCAACACCATCGTATGCGCACCCACCGGCTCCGGTAAAACTGTCGTTGCTGTCAAGACCATTCTGGATCACTTCGATAAGAACGAGGATGCCCGGGTTTGTTTACCTTTTTTTAGACCTGAAAATGCGATTTTTCCAGGTCGTTATGCTGGTTCCAACTATTCCGCTTGTCGAACAACAGGCCACATTACTCGCAAAATACATGCGGAAGAAGCGCTACATACTCACTGCATCGGGAGCTGAACGCATAGAATCCTTAGGAAACAAGATGCTTTCGGCGGACATCGTCGTCATCACACCTCAACTCTTTGAGTAAGTTGGTTTGTCAAAAAGCGGCTTTTCTAACAGTTATGTAGCAATTACTTGACGGACCCTCGAGAAGCGGAACGAATCTACATTCCGGATTTCACGCTGTTTCTCTTCGATGAATGCCACCATTGCACTGCTAACCATCCTTACAGAAGTTATCTTGAAGTTTATAACGTTTTATAGTTAGTTTTCTGTTAAGAGATCACGAAACGTATATCGGCGTTTGGTGGAAAGAAACCGCACGTTGTCGGCTTAACGGCATCCGTTGGCGTAGGAACGAAGACAATGGATCACGAGGATGCGGTGAAGGTAAGGAAAGTCGTTGCACATTGTGGTCATTATGCTTTTTAGCATATGATCGCGATCTGTGCCAATATGACCGCACAAAGTATAACAACTGTTCAAAGATGCGCTGAGTCGATGGACCATAAGATACGCGTTCCGGATGATTGTAGGTGTTTACATCGTAAATTAGCATATCTTGAATTTTTGTCTAGATATTCGAACCGTTCATCGCGACTTGGAATCTCCATTCAGGGTGAAGGTTATCGAAATACTGGGAAAGTTTGAAAAATACGCCGAGGACCAGCTCAAAGAGGCTAAACTATGCGCGGTTGATACTTCCTTTAATTTAATTTTTATAATATGTGATTTTAGCAATTCGAAAAGTTCCCGGACAAGAGGAAGGTGTGCCAGTACTTTGGATTCCTCAACAGATTGAAGGCGGAACTCGAAAGGAACCAAAAGGTTCCCAAGCGAAATGAACTGCTTCAAACTCTTTTGCGCATCAAGGTACGTATGTTTAGGTCAACAACATTTACAGCAAAACATAATAGTTTAGATTCTCTACAAGATTTTGAATTTATCCGACCTGCTTCCAGCACAGTACGCAGCTAAAGTTGTGCGCGAATTTCGTGAAACTGACAAAGATGGTCGCCAAAAGGAATTCGAACGTATCTTGCCTGATTTCGGGTTGTGGTTCATTTGCAGTAATTCTTCAGGTTGCTTGAAAGAGTTGAAGTCAATTTGGGATCTTGAGGAAACACGGGATAGAGACCTGAATCAAAAGGAGATCCTCGTTGAGTTAAAACAAATCTTAATTCAACAGTACAAGAAGAATCCATACTCGAAGACTCTGATTTTCGTGGAAACTCGCGATCTCGCTCGCGAACTTGCGGGTCATCTAGGTGAGCAGTGGGATAAGTACAAACTTCCAAGGAACGTCAAGCCTTCCAGAGGAGGCGGAGAACCTGAAACTACGTATAGACCTGTAAGCTACATAACGAGTAAGTGTCTTGATTCAACTTCGGAATTATATTGTCTTATCCCAGGTAGCAACCAGGCGAGTTCTGCGGGAGGTCTTACTGCTCAAGTTCAAAGAGAAACCGTCAGCAACTTCAGAAGCGGTCACCACTTAGTGCTTGTGGCCACTTCCGTCGCGGACGAAGGCTTGGACATTGCTGAGTGTAACTTGATTATCAAGTATAACACCTCCGGAAGCGAATTGACGCTTATCCAGCGCCGCGGTTGGGCAGTTCATCGTACGTTTGAAATAGTAATTTTGAAATTTAGGTCGAGCCAGAGCCAAAGGGAGCAGTTCGGTTTTGCTGGTTCTCGATGGGGCTATCGAGAAGGCAGAGTATGATGGAATGCTTCGAGAGAGGCTGATGTATGCTACCATCAAGCATTTAAACACGCTACCTGATGCCCACGTCCATGAACTGGTCAGTTGGAACCTGAGAACTTTATGTAGCAACCGTTTTACAGATTCGAGAAAAAACCCGTTTGCTTCTGGACGAAGAAAAGGAAGCTGAAGAGCGTGCAAGGCTGCTCAAGTTAGAAGCTGGCAATGAGGAGTAAGCACATAAGTTAGGTTCCAAGTACAACATTGCGTTCAGATGGATTGTCGCGTGCAAGAAGTGCTCAGAAATGCTGACCAAGACTTCATATCTACGCTCCGCCTGTGGGAACCGCGTTGCTTCTTGCGATCCGGATATCTGGACGAAACTGAAGATCGTCGCAAACATTAAAGTGGAGGGCTCTTCAAGCCTTGAGATATCAGTTGGAGTTTGCGTGAAGGGCGACTGTGAGAACGATATTGCCACGCTTGGAACTGATGGGAACACTTTTATGCCTTTCCTCCGAGCCGGTAGTGTTTCCTTGTATCGAGAATCTGAATATGAGGATAAGGAGAGAGAAGGAAAGCAGCCCATCAAGAAGTGGAAATCCTTAGGAAATGGAGAATACAACATCATTCTTCGCGATATCGATGATGGTGACAGGGTAAGTATATAGTATAAGCTGAAATTCAGTACTTGATGTTTAGCGAAAAATGTGTGTCGCCTGGGAGGAACATAACGGCGAGAAGGCGAAAGAAGTCCAACGACGTCAAGATAGGCGTACCTTCAGAAAGGCAAGGAATTTATTGAAGGAGAGCCGCAACCGGGAACTGGCGAAGGAGTTGATTATGAAGCAGAAGGAAGATCCTAATGCTGAAGAAGATGACTACGGATACTCGGCGATTCCTGAAGATGAGATAAAAGGTGAAGATGCCGCCAATTTTGGAATTGGTGGTCATCATCTTCCTGATTGGAACCGCGGCGAGATTGAAGACTCCGGCGCCTATGCAGATTATGAAGTGGAGATCTCAGATACCTCTGATTACGAGTAACGGTTTTTATATATTCATAGATGTGGTAATCACTGGTTATTGATAAAGTCATTAACGTGTTTTATGTTTATTAAAACGGTTCAGTCCCATTTCCTCAATATCTTATAAGTCAGTTTGGTTGGTTCTATAATTGAATTTTTCGGATTGATGCGTTGCTACGCCTATTCGATCGTTGTCCTTCTCTGTTCAGCTGGCGTTTTTGCCACGCTTTCGAAATCGGATAGAACGAAAGCACCCAAATCAGGGAAGGATGACCAGAAGGGCGAAGAGAAAACTTTTTCGACTCGTTTGAAGGAAGAAATCCTGGCCTCACATACTGAACTTGGTTCCGGAAAAAGGCTGTTTTCGGGTGCTGCGTTCGGATACGTCACCCCGGTTAGCTTCTTCCTCTATAACACCATCTTACTGGAATATTTTAGTGGAATAATCATGGATACGACGTCGCAAAGTGGGCTGCAGGCAAGTTCACACACATTGTTCCTGTGTGGTTCCAGATCAACGCTCTAATAACTTCGGAGAAGACCTGCTCGATCGGAGGCACTCACGACATGGACCAAGGTATATGCAGTTGATCCTGCGCTTTCTTTGAACTTAAGCATTTAGGTTGGATAGCCGAGATCAGGTCCAACAACTCCAAGATAAAGATTCTGCCCAGGTTTTTGTTTGAAAACTGGGATGCTCATAACCTGGAAGATTTCCTGGTCGACGAGGAATGGCAGATCCACTGCAGCAAAGAAATCATCAATTTTCTCCAGGTGTGTTTACCGATGCAATCTCGTCTCTCCGAGCAAGAACAACATTCCGGCTGGAACCTTTTGATTATAGATCCTTCCGTGGTAGTTCTAATCGCACTGAATCGTAATGGCTGTTTTTCTCGTTTTTCGCTTGACTGAAGCACCCGTCGCCAATGCAGCGCAATTAGGTACGAATCGCTTGTTATTGCTGTCTTGTGCAGTGGAACACGAACAGTAGTTTGAAGCAGAGTGACATTTCAAAGCTCAGTTCTCAATATTCCCAAAAGTCGTCTCATATACCAGCTTTGGAGATCGCCTTAATCCCGCTTCTTCACGGCTTTTTTGAATTTTCCGATGGCGCAAAGTCCCTCTTGGAAGTCGTGCTGCATTCAAGCCGAAACACCTCGACTCGCCGATCAGCAGCCGCTGCGCGAGTCACCATCCTAGTACACATACTTTTCCTTTCTTGCTCACATGTCTTTCCAAATCCGGTTTGAATCACTATTGAATCGCTTCTTAGCTCTTGCCAGGCGCCTGAACTCTCAACGAGCGCTCCGACAAAATCTTTTGGAAAAAGAACAGTTACATTTCATATTAACTGGAGATTAATTCAGAGAAACCGTTTCGATGGAGCCGTTTTGGAGATCTGGCTGCAGATTATGTCCATGACCAGAGGCCAGGCGGGGAAGTGAGTTTCCGTGATGATTCATCCGTAGTTAACGAGTAGTTGTTTAGAATGGTGAGTGAGTTGCTTGAAGACTGGGCTGACAGATTCCACAAAAAGGATCTATTGATCGTAATTCCCATTCCTCCGCCACTCCGGGACAGGTAAGGACAGAGAGCCTGCAGCATTCGCTCGAAATCGTGACTTCTTTCCTGTTTTTAACCTTATCAGAGGAGAACCGCCGATGAGACCAGCGCACACTGTGCCGAGCTCTTTGTCGCAAAGTCTTCTGCCGATCTCGTTTTTATTTGGAAAACCAACGATCACAAACATTTTTTTTGAATCCCAAAGCATCAGCAGCGGAAGAGGAAACCCTTTGTGACCGTATCCTTGAACTGTTGGCGTTTCCACGATTTGAGGAGGCGCTGTTCTGGGTTACTTTTTTTCAACGGCTAATTTACACGAACGGGTTTGCTCGATGTTTATGACTCATAGTTCTTCTTAGAGAGGTGGAAGATCAATGCCTGCGATTCCTACAGGCCTTATTTAACCGGATTTTCAGTCACGAGGATGTGGGACTATTCTCCCCCTCTTATCTCGAAAAATTGGTCCGGAAGGTAGACTACGTCAACGTTATGACCTATGACTTCCCGAGCGCAAAGTAAGCCATTTCTTTTTATTGATCAATAACGTATTAAATCCTTTATTTAGACCATCTGGGGTTGCTCCTTATGATTGGGTTCTTGCCAATCTAGAGTGGGTCGTCAAGGCAGGTGTGGAACCGACCAAGATTCTTATTGGGATCAACTTCTACGGTTACGATCGCACAAACGGAAGAATGGATGCTATCACAAGCAACAGGTGAATAGGACAACGGTAAAGAATCATAAGCGTTTCTCTGCAGGTTTTTGGAAATTCTGAGTCGCGACGATTGCGTGATCGAATGGGACGACACAGCTTTGGAACACCGACTTCGATGGGGGTATGTTCTTCGTTTATCTGCTTGCGCCAGATGCAACAGAATTCCTCCAACGATACATCCCAACACAAAAGTTCTTTTGCGACCTGATGTTTGCTTATCGCTGCAACAGCCGAGAGTCTCGCGATGGTATTTGAACTCAACTTATCCCTCGCTGGCGCTTTGCTCGACTGCATCTGCGTACGCGGAAATCCATCAATGGCAAAATCCAAAGTCAAACAAGAGTTGGTCCCGAGATGTGAGTACTCTTAAGCGGGAGCCCACTGGTTGTCGGATTCGAATTTCCGATTTTGGACGATTCGTGTTTTATATCATCATCAAGATCGATCGGCCGACATTATTATAGATAAGGGAGATAGGGTCGGCAGGGCCGCATGCACAAAATCCATTAAACGTTCATTGACGCGCTCTCGTCGTTGTGTTGTTGCCGACGTGGTATGCCGGATTTTGATCTCTTTCGTTGGGTGATAAGGTGGTCCCTTCTTATGCTCACGGACTGAGCGGCAACGAAGATATGTGGTGCCTGCTTAAGGGTGCAGCCGCGAAGGAAACGCGGCGGATAATAGCCGGCCGGTACAGTCACAGCGATGTAAGGCGCTGATTCACGCGCATTGCAGAGGATGCCCCAGTATGTACATACGGGCGGAGGAGGAAGAAGCCGCGGGACGGACAGGAAGGACAGGGATTGACATGATCCACTCCCTCCCTCAGCTTATCAACAACATAAATGTTTACTTTTGGCTTCGTTTCGATGAATAACAGATCTGTTTTCAGGTCCAACGGAATCTGCTACTACCCGACCCAGCGTTCGATCCAAAGGCGACTGGATTTGGCCTCACGACTCCATATGGGCGTCGCCGTGTGGGACCTCGGCCAAGGCCTGGACCACTTCACCAAACTCTTTTAAATGCTTCGATTGTGTCTTTGTGAACTGCCAGTTGTTTGGTTTCGGGTTGTGTTTGAGTTTACTATTCTTGTCCATAAAAGACGGCGAGGAGTGAGATGAGTGTTCTCGGGTTCAAAGAGCCAGCTATCTGCTGGCATGTGGCATGCAACGAGCTCTCCTTCTCGTGCCTTCTCCGATCGGGGCTGATAATGCATCATCGCTGCAATCATCACCTTAGCAATCGAAGGAAGCTTAAGGTTCGACACCACTGGTGACATCGGCTTTGCAAATACGGCCGGAGGAGCGCCCTTTGCTCTTGATTCATGAATCGCACCCCTCACGCGTAGAACAGCCTCGTTTGAAACCCCTCTGTCCGGCCTGCAACCGAAGGCTGTTAGGCGAAATCGTTCCATTTACAGTTCCAAAAGGAATCCGATCGCACGGGTTGTTGCGTTGTGCAACCTGTTGCCTTAGGGCATCCAGCGAAAGTGAATGGCGTAATGTTAGCCTCGACGAAGAAAAACGAGTCCGCGGGGGTCTTCCTCAGCGCCCCCTTCTACGGTAAGACGCTAATAAGTCGCGCGCAATATCCCGCGGCTGACTGCGGCTGCGAAATCTCCCTCGCGCTGCTTTCCCTTTCACCGGTCGTCGTGTTGCGTCAGAGGACAGAGATTGCGCTATTTCTCCCAATTCGCTAGCCCACCGGCGCACTCCCAAGTCGCCGGAGACTCTGGGCGATCCACCTCCTCCTTCTTAGGCAGACAGAACCTGTTTCGGAAGATATTTGGGACCGCCTTCCTCAAGATCGGCTCTACAGCAGCGCGCCGCCGGCTCTCAGCGCTTTGGCATCCAAGGCGGCGCCTTCATCACGAGCGGTGTTCCTTTCCTGTTCCCTCCTTCCTGGTACCCTTGAGTAGGTTCCGTACTCGTCACTGCTCCGCAGCAGTGCCGTATAAAACTTGCAAACGCAAAAAGAATCTTATCACGCGATCCTCTCCTCCGACCTCCCAAATCCCGCATCCACAGTTGGCGGCGGTATCTAATCTCCTCCGCCATTTGACGGCGGCGATTCGGCTCGAATGATATCAGGAGAACCGCCCCTCGTGCTCTGATGCACCGCGTCCGCTCGTGAAGGAAGCTCTGTGCTGCTTCGGCAAGCAGAAGATGGCAGGTTGGCTTCTCGGATAATACCGGGAACCCGGAAGGCAAAGTTCGGAGCCAAGATTCCAACGTGTCGCCTTCAGTCGGTCGATCCCTCGCGTAGCGTCGCGATTCTGTTTACCGATCGGATTTGTTGCCGTCCCGTGGCTGCGTGTCGCTGCGATCTAGCCGATCCGAGGAGTAAATCCGCCGTCGACGCACCCTCCCATTTGTCCTTTCGCTTTCGTTCTCGCTATTTACAACCGCATTCCTCCGCTCTCGTGGAAATGCGATTCCTGAATTCCAATTTAAGAATCGGATAGGCTCGATGTCCAGGGGTAACACTTCCGTGATAAACGATCACCGCCTGGCGTCAAGCAGTATTTGGAGCTCTTGGCGCCTCGCCTCGGATGGGTGAATCAGCGCGATCGGCTTCGAAGGCGCCGACGTCGTCTTAAGCAGTCCTCCAGGAAAGGAACGGGCGAGAAGCAGATAAATTCCTTTTCATCCACGCGTTTATTTGTAATCATCGCTGAGCATTGTGTGTCATGTTCCTTGAAGGTTTCGAATTTCTGATTCTCTGATTCAGAGCTTCCAAAAGAAGCCCGGATTAAAGTTCGCAAACGTAACTTCGGTAACTTTGGCTTTTTATCCATATTGCAAAAAGTGAACTTTTCCGATTCCTCGTGGAACCTTTTCGGCTGCGTAATTAAATTTACATTAAATGCAAACGAACTTTGAATAGAAAATGCGCAAGCTGAAGATGGCGAGGACGCTCCGCCTCTCCAGCTACAGTATAATCTCGATCTCGGCTTATCTCGCTCGCGTCGGGGCGGGCCTCAGCTCAAGCATTGAGGAGGAGAACAGCTATAACAGTGAGAGGCGGGACTCGCGGCGAGCAAACGAAATCCTCGTTCGAGCCAGCCGGGGAGCCGTCCTGCTGCAGCTCAACGGCGACAAGTCATCGCGGCGCTGCGTCGATCCGTCGACGAGCCACCAGCATTAGCCTTTGCCCCCTCCTCTTCGAGCGCCCTCGCGCTGTTACCGTGTCGAGTTGAGGGATTCCTATCGAATTCTTGATTCTCTATTTCAGCCTTCTCTTTGGCGTCTTTTCGGGAACGCAAGTCTTCGGTCTCCATTGTTTCCTTAAACTCAACTGGCCCTCAAACCTCCGGACTCTTTCACCATTCAACCCCAACTTAACGACCTCGCCGGGAGTAGAGAAGATTTCGCGACCAGCATGTTTCCGATGCGGGTTGTGGTCGAATCCGTTCGGCCCCAGCATTGCCTGTCGTGTGCCCACGACGGAAACACCCTTTTCGACAGCTACGCCATCGTGTCCCAGCACACGGTCCTCAGCAACCTCGTGGACACCGTACTCAGCGCCTTCAACATGTCCGCCCTGGTGAAAAACTCTCGCGGTAAGTGCTCCCAACGACCCCGAAGCGATCTCGTGCAGGGCTCGGCTGTGTGATCTATCCGCCGAATTATGCAAAGCGCTGTGCCCAAATGCGTCGCCTTCGTCCACCATTTCATCCATCTCCGATCTCTTTTCATCCTCTTTCCTATCCGCGGCCGAATGCAATGTGATCGTGGTCGACTGTTTACAAATTATTGGCTGAAGTTTACGAGGTCCGAGGGCCTCCAACGCCGCAACCCCAGCACGGTTATCCTCGGGCTCACTTTTCTTCTTTTAGGACTCGTGCAAATCAACAACTGGAAACCACTGGAGTTCGACGCAATTTCCGAGAACCCAGATGCGACAATCGGCGACCTCTTCAAGGATATGCACAGCCACGTTACCCTCAAGATCCTGACCAAAGAGTAAGTGAGCAGCGCTCTTGGTGGCTCTCTGCTGCCGCCTAATCTCAGCGGAGGTGCGTTTTCACCTTGAAGTGCCCCAGGAGGAGAGCGGCGGTGGCCTCGCGCGCCCAAACCGGTATTCGTTCCATTCTTCTTCCGAGGATTTCACCTTCGTTCGAACGAAGACGAAAGTCGGAGATTTCGGGGACGCTAATACTTAGCCCGCCGCAGGTTTAACGACGATTTGCGCAGTCGCGTACTACCTAAAAGACCGACCTTCTGAGCACCGCTGATTGCTTGGTTTTAGATCAGAGTCGCAGAGCAACCAGTGCATAAACGACATCAAGAACCGACTTCTGAAAACGGCGCTCGAGAAGCAGCCGCAGATGATGAACACCAGCAACAACCAGATCAAGGTGAGTGCGGAAAAGGGCCGTTGGAAAAGGGTTGGCTGAGTTTGGGAGATGGGATGTAGATCGGCGTTTAATCCTTCGAAGACCCTCGATGGTTATGTAATCGCGCAGTCACGTTCGCTCCGACTTGTTCCCAAATAAAAGCAACTGCGATCGGGGGACTCGACTCGAGCAGCAAAGGGCGAAGGAGAGATTACATTCGCGTAATTTCCTTTTTAGGCGAAGGATCTAACACTTTCGCTGCCGGGCGCGAGTTGAGACCTCATTAATGAGGAGATTCGAAGTGAACGGGAATAGATTAAGATGGCCATGATTAACGTCTTAGGGACCGAGCAAGAAAACCATGTGGTTAAATCCGAGAATTTCAGGATGCCATCCAACAGATAATCGACGGAGATGACCCCTCGATGAACCAGGAGCAGATTGAGGCAGTGCAGCAGTGGCTGGACTCCCTCGGAAACGACGAGAGCCGCCGAAGGTGAGCGAGTCAAGAACTTTGTTGTGTGGCTGCTTTTCGTTTTGTTTTGGCGGCTAATCGGGGCGTCGAGGGCACCGCGGCCATCATTCGCGTGCTGGGGTTGAGCCCTAATCCTGGTTGAGCCGCTCGATTTGGAATGGAGATTTGGGAGTTGGATGGGCGATTCGGGACTCTGACGATGTTGCTTTCGCGGCAGGATGAGCGCAGGGGGTTCTAAGAGGAGCGAAGGAGCTGGGCTGGAATATGGATGAGCAGGGATTTGCGCTTGAGATGCGGACGATTCGAGAGAGCGACAAAGTTACAAATGACGTCGACGGGAATCTTCAAAGTAAGACAAATTGTGTTTTGTAGGAGAAATTGCGCCGAATCTGACGACAACAATTTCGGTTTCCTGGAGTTGGTTTGAACATGCACGAGAACCGCAAGAAATGTGTGAAACGGGCGCGGGCGACAACTGCCTTTCTTGTTTTCGAGATTCCCGCGTTGGCGGAAGTCCAAAAAAGCGAATTCTTGCGATCTTTGAGAAGACCGTCGCGAGTTGTCAGGTGGGGATCGACGTCAATTAAGAAGTGTGTGAATCACTTCGTCATCCCAAATTGGCCACCGTATCTTCTTCTCCTTTTTCTGCTTCTTCGGTGCCTTCGCCCGGCGTCCGAATTACAAATCCATTCATCGAACAGGGTTCGCAGAAACGAAATCGATTCGCCGTTTGCATTCAGGGCACGGGAACTGTGGGAGAACGTGGGTAATATGCAAATGCCCCAGAAGACGTCCGTCCCGTATGTGGCGTCGGCCGTGGCGCCAGCCGGGCCTTCCCGCTATGAATAAGCCCTCGTCCCCGGAGGAGCCGCCGCCCGCCGACTGCTTCCTTTTCTGTCCACCGTCTTTCTCACGGGAGCCGCCCTCATTTCCATAATATTAATCTCCTTTACCGTCTTCTGCCCTTTCCATTCAATCGGGCCTCCGAGGGCGCGTTGGTAGAGGGAATACGGTATGCAGGTGATGTCCGTGGATCGCGAGGGAAACCGGTTAAATTGGAGCGCTTATCGGCTGCTGTGTCCTCTTTTGGCGTCTTGAGTGGGTTAGGGCAAAAGACTTGACAGAAGATCGAGTTGAGCGGCTGTGACTGCGGCAGCGGCAAGTGCTTGTTTTTGTCAGATCGCGTCGAATGAAAGTGAAAGCTAATGGGACGACGACGATCTGGTAGTCGCTGGCGAAGGAAGGAAGGCGCGCACAGAAGAAGACATGATTAGAGGAGGCGAGGAGATGAGCGAAGACAAAACCCGTTCCTGACGGCACTGATGCCTCGCTGTCAGGCGAGATATTAGTCCTGCGGCTGTGCGCGATCGTTTGGAGTCGAAAACGCATTTGGGGGCTGAATGGAAGGTGGAAAAGAAGGCGAAAGTGGAAGACGAGGAGGGACCCAGAAAGGCGACAGACTTCTTTTCATCCCCTGGGTTATTGCGCGATCGCAAATCGTCATCGCGCCAGCGCTGGCGTCACATAAAGGGATTTGCACGCGGTCTCTCGTTGCGCAACCGTCACACTTTCGCTTTCTCCAAAAAAAGAAGATTTCACAAAGCGAAACTGATCTAGCAGCCGTTCCCACGACATCCCAATTACATTTCGTCGTTTTTAGTCCCGTGAACACCGTCCGCTTCAATGCGATTCACGAAATTCCGAAGCTGGAAAGGTGGTTCAACTCCGAGCCGAACCCCTCGCGACAGAAGCTTATCCACTACATGGGCACCCTGAACCAGACTCAGTACCGCAAAAATCACCCGAAGATCACATACCAGCAGATATGCAACTGGTTCAGTAACCAGCGAGCCTCAAACCGAAGCTCTTCGCCCCGACCGCCGAGCGTGTCCCAAGGCGCTCAGATCCCGATTTCCGCCGGTGCGCCCGCCGCCCAGGACTTCAAGAAGAAGTTTCAGGCATCCAGCAACGCCGAGCGGAATTCTTCCTCGCTGAACATGTTGCCTGAGGTAAAATGCGTCTTCGGAGTTCAAAGTATGTTTTTTCTTTTAGAGTATGGACGGCGGCTCGGATTCGCCGACTCCCAACGACGACGCCAGTGTTCACAGCGCCAGTTTCGACGGCGACTATCCCAAACAGGTGCGTGAATGAGTCTTCGTCGGAGACTGTTTTTCTTCTTCGCCGCGTTCCTTCGCTTTCGAGGAACGTTCGCGCTTTAATTGACCATGCGCTAGAAGCTTTCTTGCACCGAAGCCGCGTGATTTTTGCGTTGAACCGGTTCTGAAGCTAATCTTTGGGTGATCTCGGGGAGCGCAATCGCTCACAAGGAAGAAGAACTTTACGAAATGCTTCGCGCTAAGTGGAACTGAACCTTGGCAGAGAAACGCGCCCCGAGGGGCTAGCGCTGAACCGCAAAGATCAGCTGCGGGTGTCTTTATTGATTAGCAGAACCCTAAAACAAAACTCTTTCGTGACCGTTTCTCATAAATGCGACCAATCTAAAATTCATGCATGATCCTTTAGGAGCTGAACTCGTCGTCACCCGAAATGTCTTTGGACCTCTCCACAAGCCGAGCTTCCACTTCCCCGAAACCGCAAATGATTCCCAACATTGCCGATATGCTGACCGCGTGTCTTCCGACGGCTTCCACGGCGAACGTCCCTCCTTCGAGCACTTCGAACAACGGAAACCATTCAGCAAACGGAAATTCGCAGAACTCGCATGGTAACCCGGCGAGCACGGCGGCTCGTTCAAGGCTTATGTTTGACCCTCTCTCGGAGTTGCCGATCCTTGAGAAGTGGTTTGAGGAAAACCCTCATCCCAGTTGGATCCAAATCGACCAGTTCACGGAAACGCTGAACGGTTGCCAGTACCGGCAATCTTATCCCCCGATCTCGACCCACAACGTCAAAATCTGGTTTAAGAACCGAAGGGCGAAAAACAAGCGCATGCTGCAAAGCACACCGGACTCGAAGTTCCTTATGCACCCACACCCCCAAACGCTCTCCGAGATGAGCTGATCGGCCGGTACTCTCGCTTCGTCCACCGCCACGGGTTGATTCTTTTCTTTGCTCCCTCTTGTCAGAACACTTCGCGTTTGAATCCCGCGTCCACATATCTTCCTCCTTCCGTCCCTTAGTCCCTGTACAAAGATTTCTATTCCCTCGATCTTGCCACTCCGCTTTCTTCCTCCTCCTCAACCGAGCTGTCAGATGTGTTCGTTCCTCGAAGAATTCGACTTGCAGATTCTTCCGCTTTTGCCCTCGTAGAGAAGAATTTTTGTTTTGAGTGTACTGTTACCGCAACCGTTTAAATGCCGACGTTTTCGTACCGAAGATGGAACAAATAAATTCTTTGATCTGGTCGCGAGAAGACGAAGCGCAGTTGAAACGCTGTTTGGATAAGCGATTAGGGATGCGCCGAGAGCGGCGGCAACTAATCCAAAACGTTTCCATCGCCTTTTCCGGCTGCTCTCGGAATGAGCACGATTATCGTAATCCAATTGAAAGTTTGAATCCATTTAAAAGATATCGCGGGTGGAGGCGATGCAACTAATCCTCGGATTAAAAGCCCTCCAGAGCCTACTGCGGACACGAAGAATCTATTTCGGAGGGATTAGTCGGTCGAAGGGAGGCTGCAGGGGCGCTCGAGACTCGCTTTCGCCCGCTCTGCTTCTCGCCGAGGCGAATCTCGGAGAGCGGAACGCAAGGGGATTAGGCAAATCCAACTCGCGATCGCCCTCTGAAGTTTACATTTTGACGCTTTTGTTTATCGCATTAATCGATGGTGGCGTTTCTGTTGCCACTGGGAACAAAGGGCTGTGAGAGGACGAGCGAGAGGGCGTGCGAGAGCTTGAGGATGCGGAAGGTGCAAGATGCGGGAGATTACTGTATGTGACTCGAGGATGACGAATTGCATTTTATCCTTCTCGGCGTGCTGCAATGACGCCGGCGAGCATCGAAAGACCGCGCGAGGAGCGCTGTGGATGAATAATTCCCCAAGAAGGCCGCCGGTCGCTTTTGTGCAAATATTATCCAAAATTAGGAGCGATGATGAACGGACAAACGAAGGCGCCCAGGGGAAGCGAACTACGCTCACTGCGATGCTCCGATACATCGGCGGCGGCCCTACGACAGTTCCGGCGGCCTGGCTGCACTGTTTATCCTCCACAAAGAGCAGCGATATTGTGCGGCGGCAAATAATCCCAGCGCGTATCGTAAATTCTCGACCGCGGATGACGATTATTTCGGCCCGGTTCCTCGTGTTTGTTCGGTACGTGATCCGCCGGGGATAAACGAGGCTCAGACGACAAACCGAACCAGAGATGACTGAGGGGAAAATTGGCTGAGATTATGGTTGTTAGGCGATCGCTCTCATGAATCCCCGCTCCGAAAATCCTAAAAGAAGAAAAGATATCTGTACATAGATCAATAATGCAACGATGTGAATAAACTCTGAAAAGCGACGACATTTTATTCTTCCCTCCACAATCATCGGTCAGTCAGCACAGGTCTTTCAAGATTCTGATCCGAAAATCCTTAGATTTAACGGACAGAAGAAGCCCTCGCGGTGGCGATGTCGTTATGCACGGAGGCGTTCTTGGGAGTGGCAGTCTTGATCGACTTCGGGGTGTCAGCCTTCGCGGTCTTCAGAGAGGCGACATCCCCGGGAGTGGCGGTCCTCAAGCTCGGAGGTGCTAAAACAATATAATCGTTTAAAACTCACCGTTGTTCAATTGTTACCTCGAACAGAGCCAGTCTTGGATTTCTCGATACAAGTGCGAACGCTAGATGGAGTAGCCTCGGGAGCCGCGGCCGGAGGAGCTTCGGCGGTTGCAGCTGGAGTAGCCTCAGCAACAGAGCAGGTGCCAGCCTCAGATTTCTCGACTCCAGTGTGAACGTTAGATGGACAAGCTTCGGCGGCCGGAGTGGGAGCAGCAGCTTCGGCGGGAACAGCTGGAAGTGCAGCTGGAAAAGCCAAAGCAGCAGCGGAGGAGCAGACTCCATAAAGCTGACAATAGATCGCGAAGAGAACGTAGAGAAGCTTCTCGTAGAGAAGTTGAAGCATCGTGCCGTGAGGGTAAGGGAGAAGTTGGTCGGCCGAAGTCGCGCACAAGAAGGCGCTGTTAAATTCCTTTCTTTTGAAGGCTCATTTCCAGATCCAGACGTCTGATATGCTCCAAGACGTCTATCGGACTGTAAAGGTCGGCAAAAGTAGCGCCGCTTAACTACGCGCGCGTTTTATTCTTGGCTGAGCAGCGCGAGGAGCCGGCGGGCCGGCGGAAGCGTCTCTGAAAAGGTGATTTTTGGCCAATTTCCTAAGGAGTATATTGAATACCTTCTCGTTAAGTCTTCGTTTCGCAATACCGTAAACTCGCTAATTTTCTTTATGACTTTACACCGAACCGAGTCATTTTCTATTTCCACCGAGTGGCGTGCTCGAAGCCGGACATCCCAAACATCAAATTGCTGGGCTGAAAGAACGGAACATTCTTCAAACCCCATGTAAGTGACCTGAAAGTATACGAAATTATGTCGAGGTGATCGTCGAAAGAAAAGAATGTTTAGAAATAACTGATAGGTAAATGAAGAAACGCGTGAATGTGCCTTCAAGTTTAAAAACTGAATAGTACCAAAATATGGTTCCTATGTTCCAAGAACGGTTCCATGAAATTCTGTTTGTTTTCCTTTTCCTTGCAGAACATGACACCACGTTCGAACAGAAGCAGCGCCCTCTTGTGGGTCTTCGAAACGCGCAAACTTTTTGGGCTGAAGACACGAACGATACATTCTGTCTGCAAGCATAAACGCTTGAATTCAAGCAGATTCCCCTAAAACGAAAACATTAGTTAAAGGGCCAATATGATATTTCCACGTACAGGGAATTCTCGAATTCTGTAAATGTGCATAGACACATTGATTTCAGTTAGAGTGTCGCAAGTGACGGCCAGAGCGGCTCGGACAACGCTTTTCTGCGCTTCACTGCAATTTTTCAACAATTCTTCAAGTAGAAGCCGGTACTTTGCGAGCCGCTGGATCGGCTTTAGCAAAAACGAATCCAGCGAGAGTTCATGGGAAGCATTGCGTTGACACGATTTCAAAAATCGGCCGTCCCTCTGGAGGTGGCGGCAACAGGTCGCAGAAGTGGCAGCGTTTTGGAAATACTTCAGGCAAGTTTGAAGCAAACGCGATTTCCCGTGAATAAGCTTCTCTGCCAGCTTTGTAGGCGCATCTTCGTTGATTGGGACCAACGCAAACGAAAGCTCTTGGTGAAGCGCTATCTAGAATAATTCAGAAAAAGCCTTTAACAGTGGAACTTCATAATGAACTCACGATTTCTCGTATGTTCCCAAACACACGTTCGGAGTGCCCCTGTAGCAAGTTTGGAATCAGATTCGCAGAGTCGCGGGACTCGAAGGGGTTCACGTAAAAGTTGACGATGGATTCCAGGTCAGCAACGTAGCTTTGCTCCGTGTGCACGAATTCGGCCACACTAAAGCGGACCGCGGCTTCGTTCCACGCGGATTCTTCGAAATCTGTCGATTCTTCCGAAGCGTAGGTTTCCGGACGACGCTGAAATAAACAAAGACTGAGGGAGAATCTAGTACGCAAATCGAGGCCCAAAGGGTTTAAAGGGTGCAGAACCAAAAATGAAAATCGCCCACAGCTCCACCACATGGCCCAGGCTGATCGCGGTGAGAGTTCCTTTGTACTAATCTCTACAACCAAATTCCCGAAATCTGAATTTTGCAAATTGAATATTCTCCTTCAAATGTTCAAGTTTCAAACGTTTGCCTGCATAAGAAACACATCCATCTAGTGGATTTCTCTTCCTAATTGGATGATTACAGTGAATAACGAATTACCGTGGAAAAAGAAAGAATCTTGGATGAAATTGAGTGGACGATCGATAGCCGACGCATCGCAATTAGGAGGAGTGTTAACAAGGAGATTCAGATCCGCTAATCGATCCTTAAACAGCCGGAAATTCTGCAAAAAGAAGTGCGATCGATCGAAACAAAGTCGGCCAATTGAAAAATCAAACTGAAGGTCGCAAAAGGCGAAAAACGAGATTCTAAACCATCGCGAACTTTTGAGATGAGCGAAGGAGCGGCGTCCAACGAGGTCAGCGCAGCCCAAGGGGCACATGGGGAATCCCAGCGATTCTCGAGGCACCCAAACCGATCGTCTAATCGTATTTGCCTCCATCTTCGATTTCGACAAAACAGCTACGTTTCCCGAGAAAACCTGCTCGCTGGCGCAATCGATCGTGGTTGATTGGTTGCAAGCAGAAACAAACGTGAATTGATTATTGTATTTGAGGAAAGAATTTGTGATCCGATAGGACAGAATGTACACATAAATAGGTTCCACCTAACTACAGTAGAAGACTGTGAACAATAAACATGATTTTAGAACTTTTTCAATCTTTGGGTGTCGGAGAAGAGGAGGCTGGAGGACTGACTGACAAGGGGAAGAGTTTCTACAGGAAGTCAAACAATCAAGTTGTTTATGAAGCATCTCGTTTGTTCACGATAGATATTATTACAAGCATTTAACGCATGGCGCACCGCTATAGAATGCAGAGTAGGAGGCAAGAGACTATTTACAAACGGATGTGGTGGCACCTGGAATGCGGGAATCACGGGGTTAGAAGTCGGCGACCTTCCAGGCGGACGTTGGTCATTGTGCGAGCAGTTGCTGATTTATTGCCTCGATCGCCGAAGCTTCTAAGGCGTCCTGAAATTCGGCGTTTGAGATCAGAAGGTGAAAAGAGCGAATTACCGTAATCTCGCAGTTTTGCAAAGACTTGGAGAGCGGAACCTGGATATTTGTGACATGAGCCGTGGAATTGTTTTCGATCTGGTCGGCGATGTGTTCTGATTGGGGGTCGAGAGCGGTCGCTTTCTCTCCCACGCGGTCGTTTCCGTTCGCGTCGGTCTTCGAGTGAGGACTTCAAAGGACACCAAAGATCAGAGGCGAAATGGAAACGGAACTCGTTCGTACCTTGTCACAAACATTTGGTTCCCGGCATTGGACGACGATGCGAACTCGTCGATGCTGGACCTGCTTGTGTTCGAATCCGAGGACACCGTACTCGTCCAAGAGTGCGGCCGGGGGTTCCTCTCTACAGGGGACGGCTGTGTTGCTAAGGGCACGGGCAGCCTGGAAGTCATTCGGCTAAGCTTTTGGATCCACTTCTGTCGCGCGCGCTCGTCAAACGCAAATATCGCGTATCCATCAGATTTGTTGACGTCCCAGATTTCGAAACGGTCCGGACAAGCTTTTGAGCATTCGGCAAACCCGAGATTTCTCATCTAAATTCAAACTGATTGAACACCACGCAGTTATCTGAAAGCACTCACTGGAATGCAAATCTTGTGCTCGTAATATTCCGGAGCGTAGGGAACCGGCTGGGTCCGTTTCTTGCAGAAAAGTATTCCTCCCTCAAACAGAAACAGATGCCGTTTCTGTGCCTTATTGAGTCTGTGGGACTTCTTTTTGAATGCGTAAATGTCGCACTCAGTTTGCAACCGAAGAGGCCCCAAAAGGGAAAGATCTCCGGCGTATCCCGAGATATGCAGCTGGTTCATGGCCCCATTAAGAGTCGAGAGAAGATGGAGCATCGAGTCCAGAGAAGTTTGTACATCTCTGCGGATGTCTTCAGAACAGTGCGCGGCCAATTCTTTCAAAAGCAGCTGGTACTTTGTTATGCGCTGAATCGGCTTCAGGAGATATGCGCTAAGCGGCAGCGGGTGGCCAGCTCTCTTCTGGCATTCCTAAACGAATCCGAAGCATAAGACCAAAAATAAATGAAACCACTTACCAGAAAAAACTTCGTACCGTCCACATGTTCCCTTCGCAAGGGCTCGGTCACCGATTTGTTCTGGCAGTACGGAAGGTACAGATTTAGGAACCTGTTGCGTTGACTGACAAGACAATGACAGATGTCGAGAGCACAGTCCGAGGATTTGACGATTTCGTCCAACAAGAATTTGTTGTGGAATTCGTACTAAAATAATATATTCAATGGCCAACATACTTTGAAAAGGAAAGTTCAAAGCCTGACATACTCACAAATAAACTGTTAACTGTCGTATGTTCAGCCAACCTTCAAGAAACCCCTGACATTTGAGTGCTATTTCTTTATCATAGTCATTTAAATGGAAGAAAAACTGACCAGTTCGCGAAGATTCCCAAAAACCAAATCGGAGCGGCCGCGGATGGCAGGCGAAATGAGATGTTGGTTCTCGGGCGCCTCGAACGGCGTCACATAGAAGTCGACCAGCGATTGCAGTTCTCGGACGTAGGTTTGTTCCGTGGTCAGCTGAAATTCGGAAACTTTCATTAGAACAAAGTGATAAAAAAAACGAACCAGTTCAGCAAGAACAAAGTTTGCGATTGTGGAGGCCCGTTCGTTGGAGGGCGAGTCGATCGGAGAGGAGACGGAGTGTGATCTGGAACATGCGGTCGACGCAGCGTCCCCGGAGGAGGCGGAAGAGCAAAGCGTCGACGCCGACCGGTGTCCGTGGACGAGCGCCACGTCGACCAGCTGGTGGGGATTCGAGGAGCCGGTTGAGGAAGATTTCGATGGCGAAGTGTCGACGCTTCTCTAAAATAATGCTAAATTATTGTTAATATGAACAAGAAGAACGGGCGCATGGTACTTTCTGATGTACTTTCTGATCTACGGACACGAGATGGTGGGTGACACGTGATATGGCGTGAAGGAATTTGAATGAAAGAAGGAAAACGATAAAATCTGCGCAATCCGATGCCGCAAAACATGACTGGAGAGAGGAAAAGCTGGACGTGTTGGTGGTGAAACGCGTCTGAAGAGCGTCGAAATCGAGGAGTCGCACGGGATTGTAAATAGGATTATGTCAGGCCGGTCAGGTTACGGCCACTTGCAAGATCAACAACGTATGCAGCAGCATATAGCTTTGCGCGCGCGCTTTCCATTGAGCCTCCCACTACACGCAACACTTTCCATTCTTCCTCTCCGCCGAACCAAACCATGTGTTTTACGCGTGCGAATGCAAAACAGTACCTTGAGGGATTCCGAACACATTCAAGCCGTCGAGCACACCCTGACAGTTGGAAATTAACATATTCAAACAGAGCTAACGGGGATCGATTAGGTGCGCCACCCCAAGCCTCGTATCGCTCCGGCGACATGAAGAAAAATAAAGCGATTTGAAGGCGGAATCCATCGATTCACAAGCAATTTGGCGCCACAGGAAAACAACAGAATACACTCTCGAAAGCATCCGACATCGAGAAAAGTTCGGGAGTTGTCGCAAAAGGTCACAAAAACCAGAAACTGAAATTAGCATCAACTTACGCGAAAAGGTTAAGAGGGGACAGCGCCATGCACAAACAGGAACACTTCGGAAGGCTCGAGTGGCCTGGAGCAGCAGAACGCCGCCGGAGAAAAGAGGTCCTCGGACAACAACAATCGTGCGCGAATTTTTCGGTTGGATGGTTCGCGGACGTCGTCGGAGAGATCTGGAGGCGAGGAGGCACGAGGCCGCCATCCCTTTGGTGGCCGCTGGTCTCCCGCTGACACGCCAAAAAGCGACCTCGTCCCCGAAACCGCTTAGAACCGTTGCTTATTCAGGCGGGAAAACACATAATGCAGCCGAAGGGATTATCCGAGGCAGATAGATTATCGAGAAGCACGCGGCGACAAGCAGTCCTAATGGGATCGCGGCGGGATGTAAACAGTCCGTGTTTGCGTCGAACATCCACACATTACAGTTTCGGAACAACAAAACCTGGAACGACCAAACGCGCTTCACCAATCCCACACAGCCGAGAACCAGCTTTCGCTTAAACTGAGTTTCTGTGGATGAGGGGAAGTTGTTCTGAGGCTGCGCGGTTGCAATAAAAAGGCGAATACGGCCACGCGAAATCGGTCGGCAGTGACGGTTCCCCTTCGGACTTTGGAACGGATTTACGACCGGAAACGAGGCCTGGTCAGCGGCATCCGCTCACCAACGAAATATCTACTCGGGAAACTAATTCGTCGGAGGGAAAAAGCAACAACGAGGTGTCAAAAACTGGCATGAGGTGCCGAACAATGATCGACTATATGTTGACTACCCCATCCCGAGAGAGCACTAAGGGCGGGAAGAATATAGGCAAATCGACTAGTTGATCCCTTTTCTCGAATGCCCTAGCAGTATCGGCTGTACCGTCAGAACGTCACGAGCTCTGTCTTGGAATAGAACAGCCGCTGAAGACCGTTAAAACAGAGACGGTAAGAACGATTGGAATTTACTAGTCGACGGCTTTTTCGCGCATACAACCAGCTGCAGTGGCCCGAGTGATTGATTGCACACACATCACCTCGCAGCCTCTGCGCGAGTCAGGAGGGATCTCAGAAATTGGAGGCCGACGCTTTAGTGTCGAACCGTCTGGTCGATCGACGGTCAGTCGCCCAAGAGCCATCCCAAAAGCACCAAAGCGTTCCCAGGCTCCTTTTGGAGAAGCAGCCATTTGGAGTGGACCAGCACGCTTTTCCCACATCGATCGATTCTCCGCAGATTAATGCACTCAAACAGGAAGGAAGAAGAGGCCGCCGCACGCGGGAACGCCGATAACCATCTGCAGGTTGACCGAATATTTTGATTGAAATCTGCGATCTCAATCTGCAATCGACCCGAGTGCTGTCACCTTGCGCGCAGGATTCTCTTGGAATGGGATCCGCTGGACCTCCTTTGAATGCAAGAACGTAATTGTTCGTCCCTACTGAAACAAAGCTTCGTTAACCTGAACTCACAGGAAATCAATTGCCGCTGCAGCAGTCGCGAGATTCGTGAATAGTCGATGAGGAAAACCAGAGAGCGCCGAGTGACATTTGACAGCCGAATGCGGGGAGAACTGACAGCCAGGTCTAGCGTCATAAGCAAAGAACGGCTATTTCGAAGAAAGTATATTTGTTGATTACGGTGAGAAGATTGGAGAAAGTTTTTTCGATCGGGAAACATCGGTCCCTTTCTATTAGTTAGTGCAATATAAACCGAAGTTACTTGACCAAAAACCGGAACAGGGGAATTTTACGTAATTTGCGAAGCGGCCAGAGGCGATAATCCGCGCGAAAGAATCAACAAATAAGAGAATGACGGCGAAACGCAAACAAAATCGGGTTAGTTACCTGGATCCGGCTAATTAAGAATGATCCCAAAAAGTTACCGGAAGAGAGTCCGAGTTGAAATCGGCTTCATTAAGGGGTCTCGCCGAAAGAGGGAACCGGACGGAGCGAAAGCGGACCAGTGGGACGCCGACATTGTCCTCGTCGTCCACTGCGTCTTCCTCGTGGTCTTTCTTCTGCTTCAGGAAGTCGCCTTCTTCGGAAATCAGCGGCCGCCGTTTAGAGGAGCGGAACGAAAGCAGCCGCGGCAAGCGGCGCTTCATTTCGGCCCCGAAAGAGGACGCAATCGTGGCCACGACGGAGGAGCCGAAGCCTGCCGGGGCTCCGGAAGGTGGGTGCTGGGTCAAGGAAGAGACCGAGGTTGTGGGCTTCAAAGTCGAAGAAGAGGAGGCGAAGAGCAGCCGGCAGCCAGCAGCGGGAAAGTTGGTCGACGCCCGCGAGGGGCGGGATCGCAAAGGCCGCGTAATGAGATTCCGCGAGGTGCGGATGCCCGGCAGATCCTCGCGATTCTCCGTCGTTTTTCGGATTCTGGAATTGAGAAATCGCTGCACGGCCACCATCGCTCACAGGCAGCAGAAGACCAACGATGAGATCGAGGGAGGAAGACGAGTCGGCGAGGAGGACAAGGCAAGATGGGAAAGCAAAATTCACACCTTTGCGTGCTTTCAAAGTGCCAATTTGGGGTCGGAGAACTGCGAGCTCGCGTTTACAGGAGCGATTGTACGAGCGGCTGGACACCAAAGAAGATGAAAAGCGTTCGCCGGCGTTTTACGATAAGGGCAGCAAAGAAGTCGCAAGACTGGTAGATCTTAGGGATTCTAAAAGATAGCTGCAGGTGCCCGCGTGAAAATGCCCGTAACTTGTTTCGATGGATCCTCGCGGAAAGCGAATGTGTTAATTTTCATATCTCCGCATAATCTTCATATATCGCGTCCTCTACAAACTCAAAAAGTCGTGAGTGCCCTCAAACACAAATTCTGCAGTCCGCAAATCGTATCTCATCTAAATTCCGCATTTCGAAACGTTCCACAGAAACCCGGTCCACGCACTCTCCAGCGAACGGCCCACTGGCGCCAGCCGGTATCTCTCCAAATGGCTTTGCATATTTCCAAACCAATCTGGAAACGCGTCGTCATCGATTGTTTGCGCGAATCGCGCATAAATTAACGCGCCAGCCGTCATATGTCGCCAGGTGTCGGCAGAGGGACGAAACCCAAGTAGAAGAATAATGCACAAACCTGGGTCTTCTCGGGCGAAACCACCTGCACGGGCTTCTCAACCGACTGCGAGGCAAACTTCTGAAGCGCGTCGCGCCGGGCCGCGCTCATGCGCCGGATGTCGTCGATACGCTCTGCCACCTAAACTCAAATCAGTTTTGCTTCCTGAACCACCGACTCACTTGGGCCAGAAGAGTCGAAGTCTCCGTCGTGGTTAGGAGAATAAGATTGTTCGCATCCGACTTCCCTTTCAGGGCGTCCAACTGAAAGCAGAACTTGAGCATTTCGATGAGATTAATACAATTGGCGAGGAACTCGGCACAATCGATCTTTTGTTCTGTCCGGCTTTGAGGAGAAGAAGAGCTCTCGAGGAGGCTAAGCGCTTCTTTGCCTGATTGGAACCCGCATCTTTTGTCGGATCACGTCGGAATTCCAAATCCTGCGGTAGGAGAACCGGTTTTGAGGCTGCACGCGTCTTCGAGGCGAAACCAAAATAAAGAAAAGTTTCTTTTTCCCATCGCGCGTCGTTTGATTATTCAAAGTGACACTTTAGACGACAGGCAATGACGTTGCCCCAGGCGGTTCCCCTCGCTCTTTGTGCGGCTAACACAAGCACTGGCAAGCTTACCTGGAGCGAGTGGCCGTCAGAGATGAAGTTCTCCATCTTCGAGAGCGCCGAAGTAGCCGTCGACTGGTTCATCTCAAAGGGCGCTGCACTGAGGAGGTCAACGCCGCGTTTGCACCACTGGTTAGCCTGAAACCAAAAAACCGGCGAGATTAATGTGCCAAAGATCGGTTGAGGGTCTCTTCACACGATCTAACAACTCAAACAGAACTTGCAGCTGCTGACGTCTTTCGATTGTTTTTCGAGGATTCCAGTGCAAACAGAGGGACTCCCGGGAGCGGGAAATACATCAAAAAGAGGATTTATGAGTTTGGGTTTCGAGGGAATGAAACGGGTTTAGCTAAAGCTAAAAAGTTTCAAAATTCGGTTTTCGAGCACCACGAAATTGTCCCAAGATATTTACGTAGTTTGATGCCCATAAATTCTATACATTCTAAGACATTACGGCCTTCTAGGACGATCTAAGCTGTGCCACTCGACCAAAGTCGTTTCATCGGGCGGCAATGTCGAAAATAAATAAACGATTTTGAAAGCGATTCTCGATTTCGGCGGCGTTCCCTCGAACAATTGAAAACACGAGTCCCAACGAAAGGCTTAAGGGCCCCCAAGGGCGACACTCTCCTCACGACTGCCGCTGTAATCATCGACATTTCAGTCGTGGGAACACCGATGTTAATGCCTCGAGGCAATCGATCATCCGCCGTCAAATCGGAGGCGAAAACGAAAATTTTTTTCGAGATGGTCACCGAAAGACGAAGTCGAGGTCAACAGATAGTTTGTTAGGGTTGCCAACGGAAGATTGGGAAAGTGGCACAATAAAATTGAGAAGACTGGAAAGTTTTTGCAATGTCACAAAATCTCTCAAACTGACAACTTTGAGGGAGCCGAAAACAAAGCGTGAAAGGTACCTCTGCGATCTGACGATGCATGTTCTCGCTCAAGCGGAGCACTTGAGTCCTTCGATCGAGGGCCGAAGTCAGAGCATCTGCCATGCGGGACAGTTCTGAGCACTTGGGCATCAAAGAGCCGGCGATTTCTGTGTTCTTAGTCGACAAAAGCTCTTCGCCCTTATCTCGGAGGGCGCGAGCGGCCACGACGTCTTCCATCGCGGTGTCCACGTAGTCCTTGTGCGATTCGGCCAGTGCCTCAACCCGATCGGGGCCGTCGCCGACTTCGCGGTGCTCCTCGAGGTAGATCATGTGCCTAGCGAATGCCGCTTGCAACTGAAAAGCAGCAGAGTTGAGGCTGGAATTGGAAAGTGGCAACCAGGGGGAAGAACGCGAATCGGGAGCGAGAAACTAGGGAGGAGAAGCGGGGTTCACAGCCTAATACTTTGCACAAACCGCGACTGTCGACAGCGACGGGCGGCCAGCGGCGGCCCTCGAAAGACGAACGGCGGCCGAAAGCACTCGAAAAAGAGCGAAAATAAGTCGCGAGAAGAAGGAGATTCCGACATTCAAGCGGAGCTTTCAGCGTTTTAGGGGAATTGGGCTCCTCCGCCGGGTGCCAAAGAATCGCTGCGACAACAACTCGGTTTCGCGTAGACTCAGAGAGTCAGAAGGCGCGGGGGAGCGGAATATACGGCGGGAGGATAATACGTATCCGATTACTACTTTTTGGATGGCGCGCGAGAGGCGCTGAAGGAGATAATTACTCCCTTCCGCGCCCGCGAGTGGTTCCACTCGTGACCACCAGCGGCCGAAGACGGCGATTAGGCCGCAAGCGAGGATTATGTAAACGAACCTTGCGGAAAGAATCTTCGAAACGGCGCAGCTGGAGGCACTGCGTCAGTTTGTGGAGGTGCTTCGCCTGCAATTAAAAAACTGAAATGAAATAGCAACAAATTGGGTGTTTTCTCGCTATGGTCGACATTCGAGTTGAGAAACGCACGCACGCACCCAGAACAAATTGAAGGAGCGCTCGGTCTCTTCAAGCTGAATGAGCATTCGCTCGATCGCCGTCACGTTATGGAGCCGAGTTGGGGAGAGCTGCTCGTGCTCCGGCTTCGTTTCCAATTGTCGAACTTGACGGAGCAGAGAGAGCCCTTTGCGAATTGAGATCCGAAAGTCTTCCTGCAAATAGAACGATTAGGGAGGAACAATGAATCGTTTTGTGAGAGGAGGGAGGCGACGAGGAACGACCCCGGCTAAGGGCAATTGGTATTAGCCAGGCTTAGGAAGGCAAATGGCGAAGAAACACTGAATGAACGCTGTAAACGAAGACAAACGAGTTTTTGGAACTCTAATCTTTGGCTTATCGCACACGTCAGTTACGAACCTTCAAGGAATCAGACCTAGGAATGACAAATTTTGGAGGGACAAGAACAGGTGTGTCGAGTTCTAAAGTTCGGGTTGTTGTTTCGGGTATTCACAGAAACACACTTTCCTTATGAACTTTGCTGTTTTTAGTGCAGGAACCGGCTTAAGATGTGCCAAAAAGAACTCCGCAGAATTGGAAAGACTACAATTGCGTGCTTCCCGAGCTTCAAATTTCTTCAAAACTGAAACTCAAACATGCCGATTTTTAACATTCTAGTCGTCGTCAAAGCTGACAATTCTTCTCTGAAAATCTTTTTCCCCACAACAGAATTGTAAACCTTAATTAGATGACGACGTTTACAACGTTTGTTCGAGTTTACGAGGAGTCAAAAGACGCTTTCTGGTCACGTTTCGCGAATTTCGTGACTTACAATTATGCCAGAGTCGGCCTAAGACGAACATCAACAACAAAATAAGAACCTCAGGAATTAGAGCGCCGCGTTTCGAACGCTCGGTTCTGCCGACTGATTTTTCGATTCCTTTGAAGGTTTTAACTAAACAAACGAGACCCACGCGAGGATTTGCGATGTTTTGGGAGTGCCGAGTCGGATGATTCAGGAGGAATCTCGTCTTCGGCGCCGACCGGGACTCGTGACTCAAGCGGCGCTCGTCAAAGACGGTAATTCGGATGCGTTTTTGTTGGGTGCAACCTTTGTTTGATGCGGGCTTGGCGCCGGTAAGGAGGTTTTGACTCGGAATGTGTACTTTGAAGAGAGGGTGTCGAATAGAAGAAACTGGAGAAGTGGGGACTCAGAACTGTTTTGCTCAAATTGTCCAGTTCCTGCGTTGGGCTTACATTAGTGCCGAAATTATGCTTGTTCGGTTAGGAAATAAGTTAAAAAAACAAAGCTAAAGAGAAAGGTTTCGGGTCCAACAGCCGTGTCAACCTCGTAAAAACGTTCCAAATACTCCGAATTACTCTTGTCACATGGCACACGTGACCCAGTTCCGTCGAAGGTCGACGAAAACCGCTTTTCTTCTTAATGAACTCATCCATTAGAATCGGAGTGCAAACGGGTCGCCATCCCAGGTTAAAAGTTAACTAATCAAAATATCTACCCACCTTGATTGCGTCGTGCTCTCCAGTTTGAATCTCCAGGATCCGCTCGGTGGTTTCAACGTCGTTGGGAAGCTCGGTCTCCTTTAGGCAGCGTCCAAACTCCGAAAGACTCTCTGCAATCACGGCGGCCGACGACTTCATCCGTTCGATGTCCTAAACAGGCGAAAGATGTACAATCAAAACCGAATCAAAAGAAAATCAAAAGCGAGAGGCGTAAAATGGATAATCGTGGAGATCTCTGACGCGCTTGAGCGCCCAGAGGCTAGATTCTTCGGCAGCCGCGCTTCTCACCGAAATCCCATAGGCCACATACGCAGAAAAAGAACTCACCATACGGTGCTGGACCCATTCGAGGTGGTTGTACTTGAGGAGTCCGCCGACGTCCATCGTGAGGCGATCGGCGGCGATGAAGTCACGGAGTTCCAGCGAGTTTTGGCACAAAATCACCTAAAGAATCAAAAAATTAGGTTCGAATCGCGACGCCCTTAATCGAAAAGAACACATAGGAAGCGTCGCGAACGAACCTCTCGCGCCTTCGGCGACCTTCGCGCCCTTAGCGTCCCCGATTCGGCTGCCGCCAAACGTATTCCGCCGCAAAACACGCGCGGACAAAAAGGTTTTGTTGTTCTTGCGTAATTGAGTGCGCGAGTTTAGTTGCGAGGGAGAGCGCCGGGAAGGAGAAATTGGAGCGAAACGCGATCGATCGCGGCGATTTCCGCCGGGAAACCGGCCCTCGCCACGCGGTCACTCGGAATCCAGCGCCTCGCCGCTTCTATCCGGTTGTATCCGCTTTTCTCCCAAACGGATCGATAACATTCCATCGACCTCGCTTTAGTTTCCATTCGAAATAGAACTTTCTTCGTGAGAACGAATTAGGGTCGATCGAGCGGGGAACTCAGAGGCCGTAAGTGACGTGATCAGAGGGAAGGATCAGATGCCAGCTAAGCCGCTGGTTTACAAAACAGTCAAGATTGCAGTGGAACGACTGCATTCAACAAAAGACCATCGCGAACAGTTCCTTAGGAGTTATGAAACCTGGCCGAAAACTTATTTCTTCTTTTTCACAATATGTCACTTTTAATCACAGGCCCCGAATCTCAACTTCCGCGACTTACCTTGTACTTGTAGTTGTCCACAAAACTCCGATAGCCGACTTCCAGGGCGCGCTGCAAGACGCCCTCGGGCTTCAAGAGGAAGATAACGCGAAGAGGGTCGGGGAAGAAACTCTGAAAGAAGATCAGAATGAGTGGGGAACTCATTAACACAATTCTCAAGAGCACCGCTGACGAAGAGCGCCAAGGAAAGAAAACTGGAGTCTGGGACCGTTTTAGGTATATAGAAGTGAGTGACCATAAGAGGACGGAGGATGACACAGCCAGCATGTTGATAGAAGACGGTACAATTAAAGGATTATTTGCTTGGTTTTCAAACTAATAGAACGCGAAGATGGACTATAAGTGATGGCGGGTCCTGAAGGGAATGACTCCAGAAGAGGGAAAGGGGCGCGAAGAAGATCTGGGTCTGCGCGAGGATAATCCCATTACGATTCGCTGCGTCTCGAGGCAAATTCGCACCTGACGCACCATCCTCTATACGCCCGATTCGTGCTGTTTGCCCAAAGGATTCTGTGGCCGTGAATGCTTGGGGAGCAGAGATTACTCACACCTGGGTGGATGGACTCACTTGGGGACGTGGGCAAGCTGGGAATTGTTTTGATGCGCACGCCAACTCGAAGCGTCGTGCCATGCATTATAAATATGTGCCGAGAAGAACTGACCGTTATGAACTGGAACAACGTCCTCACGGAGGACCACTTGTCCATGCGGCGATCGATGATTAGCACGTAACCTTTGTGCGTCTCCTCCAAACTGAAAATAAAGAAGAGTTTTGCAAACGCGGATTACGGTGATGCAAGTGAAAAAGCCACTCAGCGGTGGTTTTAAGAAACACTTACGGAGGAACTTTCAGGAGATAAGTGATAAGAAGGTGGTAGTCATCAAAGGAAATCTGGCAGTGGCTGTCCGGAAAGGTTACTATCGAGTATCCTTCGTGGGTCCGTAATCCTAAATGTAACCATTATAGCTGATACGAGTAAAAGCGATTCGCAAAACCTTCAAAGATCAAACAAATTAGCTGCTTCAAAGAGAACAAAAGGCAGCGGAGAATATAAACCAAAATGAGGAACATCCCCAATTCGATCATTTTGAAACGGGAACTCTCAATATTCTTCTTCCGTTCGCGTCAATTCAACAAGAATCCGCGCAGAATCCCCGAGGAGGACGCGAGAGTTGGTTGGCCTAAGGGATTGGCGGCGCGAGGGTTGAGTGGCAAGCGAGCGGAATGAAGAAAGGCTATTTACCTATTTGGCCGGTCGAGGGAAGCGGAGAGCCAATTGTTTACCAGGAGCGAGCGTTTTTTTGGACAAATGATAACAGAAACTCATGTCCTGAAGACACGCAAAGCTGTTTTTGTGCTTAGGTTGCGCAGGGAATCCCAATTACGAAAAGTTGGAGTTTAAATACGATTCGTCTCTCGAGTCTTCCACTTTGTGCTAAAAACTCCCCTCACATAGCGGTTGCTAGATGATGTCGAACTCATCGCTGAGACTTCAAAACATACAAAAAATGGGGAAAACCAGTCCGTAACATGACACCTCGACTGACCAGTTGCTTCTCGAGGGCACGGGTGGACCTTTCTCAGCTAGATTTAGGCACCAAGACCGAAGTAACTCCATAGAACAGCTTCAATAACGACTCACCTGAGATGAAGGCAAACCTGGACGCGAGAATGTCGGCCATCTCGCGTACCTTCAGCCGCTTGTCGCCGACTTCCATGAACCCATCTGAAACGAGAGATAATCACATTTCCGCGTGGCATACAAAAGCCTAATGCCCCGGTTACCTTCGGCACGAACTCCGGCGCCTTCGTCCTCCGGCGCCCCTCCGCAAAGCGTCATTATGCGGTCGCACGAGCGTCGGGCGAATGTGTGCACGCCTAACCGACTGTCGCGCAGCTGGCCACTCGCACGTCTGTCGATTCACCTCGTGCGCCGGTCACTCGGCTCCTTTGTTGTCCCTCGCCCGCTCTGGTCCACTCCCCGCCTGGCCGTACCCATGGAGATGAACGAATCTTCCGAACCCAGGCAGTTAGCGGAGGAGTGGCCAGGCAAAAACGCGCGAAAGAACTGAAAGCACTGCCGGGAAAAGCGCATTTCGAGAATTTGGAATACGTTTGCAGCTTAATCGCTTGAGTGAGCTTACAATTAGAGGGGAAGGCGATAAGGGAAACCGCTTTTGCTTTTTTATCTGAAATTTCAGCAATGAAAAAAACGCGAAAATGCTAATTTTGCGCTTTGCCGTATGTTGAACGGCAAATATTTTCTGCGCGCGTCTTCAAACCTGATTCCACATTTCCCGGTAGGTGCCTTCTACATTAAACTCTGTTTTGCAGCCTCCTCAAAGCGTTTCCGTAAGTAACACGGCAGCGGTTGTTTACCAGTTCAGCAAACGCGGCGTGCCCAAATTGACATTTGATCTGCACTCCGAAATCGTACATTTCCCAAGCAGATATATTTAGATCCCAGCACTTCCCCACTCACCCCAATTGTCGTCGTCGGATGCAGCCTCCGAAATGTCGTCCGCGAGCATCCACCCGGTTCCGTAGTTGGCGTTGGCGCTCCGTTCGAGCACGGACTGCATTTCCGAGGTTCCCGTGGATACGGTAGAGTCGAAAATCGCCGCGCATCGGAGACGTTCCTTCAGAGAGCGGAGGTCGTCGTCCAAGTCGTACTGGAACTTTGGTGCTTCGACGAATCCATATGCACTTTCGGACTTTTGAAGTCGTTGGGTAAGCCTGAAGCTCGTGAAATGAAATGAGGTCCTTAAACGGAAGAACGGACTCAAAAGTGGAGGAACAGGTCGAAGTGGAAGCGATCATGCTCCCGTAGCACGAAGGCTGTATGGACCTTGTGACAGCAGAGTCCCAAAGCGACTTTGGAGGGTTCGGCGGCGTTTCGGAGGCGCCGACGACATCCGACATGATGCCGCTGTCGAAGAAGGGGTTAGAGCAACTGCTGGTTCCTGCCACGATTGTGAAGTGCCGCGACGGGAATTTTCAGAAAGAACCTGGAAAATAGAGCGTTGAAAGAAGGAATGGAAGGAGATGCACGACTAAGCAACCAAGATTCGGCCAACTGCTTTTAAAACGAAGAAGAAAGATCTTTGAAAAAGCGCGTTTCAAACAAAACTTAAGCGAGTTGTCCTGCCGAACTTAAAATTCACTCCGCTTTTTCATCGCTCGACGTTCATCTCAATAATCGTTTTTGTATTTTGAATTGCGATTATTTCCAAGGCGACCGACGACGGTCTTCGCTCGTCCAAATCCCTGAATCTGTGACATCTACTTGTTTACGTTCGAGTCGCGTCCATCTCAAAGTCAACTTCAACGGGAAAAGCGAAGCGGGAGGAGCCAAACAAAGATTGTTCTATATTGTGGCTATCGGCAACACGTTGGATTAAAGGGCCGCGAGGAACCGGAGAAGAGAAGAAGAAAACGATAATTGGTGCGACCGAAATTATGAACGGAATTTAAAAAGAGGAACAAGGATCCGAGGACAACAGCCTTGAAGGCTGCATTGACGCAGACCGGGGAACGGTTCAGATTCATTCACCAAATATCGAATAAATCTTTGGAAGCGGACAAACCGAGCTCCTTTCGCGTGCGTCAGCTTTGAAAGGTCAAAAGCAGATCCTCAGCAAAGGGAACCCATCTCGAAGTCGGTTTGCGATAAGCGCAGAACGGCAAAAAAGATGCGCGTGAGTAAACAAACATTCGATGGATGAAAAGGGGCGAATGGACGTCGCCGCGAGAGGACGGCAAAACAAGTTTCGTGCAATTATTTGCGACTTTCCAGGGGCGGCTGAGTGACCGATGAGGGGAGAACCCCGAAGAACCGGGAAGACGCGCAAATGAACTCGATCGGAGCACTTGTCGAGGCGGCGAACTTTGACTAATTGACGTCCAAAAAGGATTTTGCAACGAAAGGAAGAAGTGGGAGATCTGGCGCTCGAATGGAGATACTTTCTCGTTGCGTTGGAATCACTGGAAACCCAAATTAAAAGTTTGGGAAATGCTGTTTGATATAGCAAAGAGCGAAGAGCGAAATTGTAGATTTTTTATTGTTGGAAGAATGGAAACTGGAAAAGTTAGTCCACACCTTCGAACCAGAGTTCAACGGTTTGAATGATTTTCGTAACCTTGTAAACCTCCGCTTACAGTTAATCTATGCTGGGCGATCGGACGATTAAAGAAGGTACGACTGCTGGGGAAAAAGAAATCGGGAAACAATCGAAATGAGTGCATTTCATTCCAATACCTCAAATTCGGATTTCTCGGAGAGGGGCGAAAAAGCGGCGATTTTCCAAGATGGGGAGGGCTTATCTTGGTTCAAATTGCCGTTTTCGACTTGTTGAAATTGGTGACGTACGGCAATGTCTTGCGGCTGGCTTCAAAATCGAACTGGCTTTATTACTGCGCAGTTTTTGAGTATTTAGGAATGACCTGGAATTGAGTGCGTTCCATTCGGCTGAACTCATTCCTGTTTTTATACAAAGGTGCCAACTGTTGCACAGCAACGTTTAAACAGTATATCACAACCATTTTGCTGGAATCTTTAATGAAAAAAGCGTCTTGAAAAATTATCGAAACCTTGTAAACGTCCGCTTATCTTCACTCTATACTGGGTGAACGAACGATTAAGGAAGATACGACAGCTGGGAAAATAGAAGCCGAAGCGGCCGAAAACGGCTCAGGGCGCGGCGGAGAGGAACAGATCGAAGGCGGATTTCTCATTTCGACGGCCAAAGAGTCAATTATCGGCGCGCGACGCGTCCATTTCGGTTGTAATTACACCGACATACTTTGTGACGTCGGCGAAGGATTCCTCAAAAAATGGCTGCGAGGAGCTCCTCAAGCAGTCCCCGAGGTCGGGAGTGCGTGTGAAACCGAGGGAAGAGAGCATAATTGATTTATGCGGAGAGAAAATGGAGAAGTTGGGGTTCTCTGGGTTCAGAAAACTGTGTACGGCATCGATTTGAGGCTTAGAGACATTTGCGAGGGACACAATATTTATAAGAGTTACTCTAGCAAGAAAACCCATATTCCGCTCGGTGCAACACCATGTACACAATTGCACTTCAGAGATTCCAGCGCTCCCATCGGTCTCTCCTCCTCTCCATCCCAACCCACACAAGTAATTACTCAACGCCAGACTTCAGGCGGATTGAATCCGGTGTTGTTTATAAACATTCTGGGATTTGGAAAAACTCAACAAAATTACGACCAGATGTATTCCTAAAGGAAACGCGGACCAAAACACGATTGAGGCAAATAGCGAGAAAGCGGCCATAATTAACAGAGAATCTCTAGAACTGGGACCGGTTCGGGTAGCGGCCTATCTCGGTCGAGATCCCAGCGGACGCCGGAATTGAATCCTCCGCCATTAATCATCTCGACGCGCCGGTGCGAGGGCCACACGCTCAAAAGGGATTAAAGTCGGTGGCAAAACACAAATTCCGCGACTCATTCGTACATTTCGCAACTCGCGCGTCCGAGAAGCCGCGCGCCCGCCGACGACTCCTCTTCGGCCCGATTCGATTAGAAACCGACGCGCGCGCGATTCAAATGGCTTTTCGGAAGACGAATCGATCGACGAACCCTGGCGGGCTACGAGTCTCTCGATGTGTCCTTTTGGATTAGGTCCTGACACGAATAGTCGAGCGACCGACGCTGAAAAGGTTCCAAAGGAAACTGAGAAATGGCGATTGGAGAGGACAGCAGAAAAGAGCCTCAGGGCCGATTGGGAGCAACGACTGGCAATTATTAATTAGAAGCGCCGCTGAAGGACGCCGGGCGACTCCGGCGAAGCCGGCGGCGACACAGATGAGTCGCCGGAACGATAAATGGAGCTGCGCCGTCCCGAAATTAATTAAAAAACAGCCAAAGTGGACGTGTTGAGGTCCAAAGAATAAAGAATGCAGGCGCTCTTGAGCGAAGAGAGTGATTATCGCTCGGAAAGGCGGTTTGCTTGCAATTGAAACTGATGGTGAATGGACGGAGATCGAGATCGCGTTTTGGAAAGTGAGGGGAAGTATTTACACTCAAGAAGAATAGTTTTCCGCAACTTCAAACCAATTGGACAAACGAAATGCGATAAGGAAGACGAATGAACGAACTTTTAAAGGGCGAGATGCACTCAGTATTCGATACACAAAAGGCCAACGTGACGAGATCGTTGAACTCCAGCTTATGGCACCGAAGGCGCGGTTTTAGAAGTATTTGAAATAACATGATTTGATAGCTAGAAACGCGCGATAATTCTAAAAATGGGATTCGACAGCTCATTTTTATACGTAGCGGGCTGAACCAATGCTTGAGTAAACATGTTCAAATATGACCCGATAAGAGGTCTCCTAAGCACTAACAATCTTCCGAATGCGCTTATAATCCGTTTCGGCCACTGATCTCTTCAAAATTCTATCCAACAGTCAAGTTCAAACTGAAGTTTCCCCCTTCCGACAGACTCCCAATAACTCTTCCTATAATCCAAATCCAGGCCGAGGACATCCATACGGGACAATAAGGAAGCGAAGGACATTCTGCAAGTGCAAACGATGTTTTCCCGCCGCGAGAATATAAAACGAGAACAAAAAGACGCTAAAGAAGCCAAAAGCTGCAATCCCGTGGGAGTCGCAAGGAGCCTGCGGGCGAGTTGCAAGTCTCTTCACCAGCCAAAAGGCGAAAGGTTTGAAAGCCGATTCCAATGACGTTTTTGACAAACTTCGCGCAAAGAGTACTAGAAGTTGGAGGGAAAAAAGATTCGAATGAAGATCGGCAAATTACGTGGGCCAAAGACAGCGTGGGCGATTCTTTAATCTTCCAGGATTGTTTTCGAACTCTATGTTTTCGTGTTTTTCAATTTATTTCAAGATTTCCTCGTCTACAGGGTGGCCCATAAATACTGTCACGCGTAAGAAACATTCATAACTTTTCGTAGAACTAATCAATCGCCAAGCTTGTTATATCATCTAAAAGCGGAGAAAATTCTGTACAAAATAGTTAGAAAACAGCCATAACGGCTTCGATGGGTTCCAACGCCGGCGTCCTGTTGCTAACGTAAATTTGTCAAGGCCTACCAGATTATTTCTGGCGTAATTTCGTTCTAGGCTTTCTGCGGTGCTGCGGACCCTAGGAAATGGATATTTTTGGGTTGAAAAAGGTAGGAGAAACTTGTGGAAGAACTTTACGCTGATTCTGAAAGTTTTGGAAGGCGTTCACTTTGAAAATCTGTTGGTCGGTGGAGGGGATTTGAGCAGCCATGGCTCAGAGCTTTCTTTCTTCGCATTTTTTGATCCTAGCGGTGTTTTCTTCGTCAGTTAGACCTTGTCCCTTGGCAAGGCGATACTTTATAAGTCCAAAAGCTTGTTTGACAAGCTCTGCCATTGCGAAAAACCCAAAATTGTGCTTTTTAACCAGTTTCAAGGTGCTTTACCCAGAATTTCAGCTGATCTTGTTCTTTACCTCAATTTTCAGCCCAGCAGTACTTGCGCTTAGGATTTTCGAAGTTTTTGGACAGTTTTAAATCTCTCTTGTCACAAGAAACCGTTGAAGAACGCGATAGACATGTTTTCGATTAAGTTTGAGGGTCTCCGAAACATCGGAAATTGAAATTTTCCGCTTGTGTAGGGTAACGATCGGGGCACAATTTTTTCTGTGTTTAAAATTCTGGGATACAGCAGAAAAAGAACGGTACAAGAGACGGTATTAAAGTAAAAAGACGCGCTGAACACGAATAAAGCAACCGCGCGGAGCGAAACATGCAAAATCACAACCAAAACTGCATGTTTAGCCGCGTGACAGTATTTATGGGCCACCCTGTATAGTTTGCTGTTTCTTAGGAGAATCGAAGCAACGAAAACCTTGAATTTTGGCAGCGACCCAGAAACGAATCCTATTCAAAGATCAAGAAATATCTAAAACTGAAAATGTTTATTATATCCCGGAAACATAAGCACATCACTCGTCGGTTTTAGTGTTTTCTTCAGGCCCTCTGAGAGGCACGTGGCGCTTTTGCATCGGCGTTCCTGTCCAGAAGGGGCCGGTTTGTTCAGCTGCATACCATCCAGTTGCCGCCGGGACGTTTGCTTGTCGATAGCTCCAATAAGGGTTCCACGCGGACTCCACGGGCACGACCTCCTCCACGTACGGACGACCTACCCCGTACATCGGCTGCTGTGGGAGAATCGTACGTTGCGGTTGAGGCTGGCTTTGGAGCGGCTGAGGACAAGAGCAGAGGCATTGGCCGTTGAGAACGAATCCTTGGGAGAAGCCGGAAGTGGAGATTGGAGGCGACTGCTGAGGCTGAGTGTAGGTGGGACGAGTCGCAATGTGAAGGGCTTCCTGGGAAACGGGCACTGGAAACACAATTTGTATTGCAATTTCCTTGGTTTTCACAAACGTTTCTTGAAGCTGCCGATTCCCTTGTTCGTTCCCGTTTTGCCGTCGATAAGTACTGAATATACCTGACCAACGTCAGATTTCCGGGTGCACTCCAAAAGGGAAGCTGTGAGACGATTTTCGAACTCCTCGCGAGCGTTGCAGATGCAGGATCTAAAATGGGATGCGTCGCCGCCTCGACAGTGGCTTTGAAGGCGAACGCTGGAAAGGTCTTCTTCATTAAAATACATCTTAAGCGTTTTGTACCTTTGGACGCAATTTCGCAATGCACGATCTCGACTTTGAAGAAGAGCCTGCAACAAATTGAGATTTGCGTAAAATAGCAAAGAACTAACCTGGTAAGTTTGGTCGTGGTCAAGAATTCTTTCGTAACAGCTATTTTCTTCCGCCGTTATCCGGCAGCTCTCATTACGTGCATCGCTGATAGCTGAATCCACCATCCGCCCGATTCCGGAACCCCAAACACGACTGCTGGTTGCTTTGATCAGGCATGATCCTTCAGAATCCAGCGATCCCTTGAACCCGAATTCCGAGATCCCCCAAAGCCGATCAGCAAACTTCGTTCCAAAAATCGCGCGTGCGTAGATTGCGTCCTCTGGAAAATGCATCTTCACACTTATAGTACCGTAATCTGGAGACTTACCATCCATGGGGTACGAAGAAGCAAACTCCATCGACGACCGAGAACCCAAGCCGGCAAAACATTGCTCCAAGTGGTTACGGTAGCGTTCCGCTGAATCAAAGAAACCGTCGTTCGCGAGAGCTGAAAGGAGTACGGTAAGTGGGTGAGAGAACGAGTTTAGATACTACAGGAGTAATCGTCGTTGAAAGGCGCGCGGACGGCGCGGACGCTTTTCGCGTAGCAGTCGTCGAAGACCATCTTCTCTTTCAAACACCTAAAGGATTACGGTATTCAATCGCAGGGACAATTAAAGGTTTAGGGAGCTAGAGAAACGAGTTTTAGGTACAATCGGACTTCATACTCAGGCTTCGTGAAGCAGTTCTTGAATGCACCATTCTTCAACTCTTGGATCTGACGTTCGAAATCTTCAACAATCACGCCGCATCTTTGAAGCTGGTCGGAGCAGGTCGAATGGGACCAAGCGGAGGACAGAAAGAGCTGAAAACAGATATGAGAGACCGCGATCGTCACTTGCAGTTGCACTGCTCCACCAAACAGATCGACCCTATCTTTAAGCAACTTAAATCCTCACCTGAAAAGCAGCGAAGAAAAGGAAAGCAGAAAACTTCATCTCGACGAGCCGTAAAC